>OX579638.1:4781503-5084271 GCA_951230915.1 Antitrichia curtipendula | reverse complement strand
CAATTCCGCTTCCATAACACATTGCTTCGTGTAGACTTTGATTCATGCCTGCTGGCTCACATGTTGAGGGTGGACGATTTCTTGAGAGCTGACAAGGCAGAGGATGTTTTGTTGTTGCAGGTTACACATTCCCCTACTGAGCTAGCGGTGAACTCACGGCCCTGGGGAGGACAAGATGGTCTGCCTATAAGTTCGTAACTGTCTTGGATTTTGGAAGCCGTAATTTCAGGGAACTGGCAAGTTAACATGGGGATGATGTTGTTGATGGCTGTTGCCAGTTGCAGCTCCTCAGCTGAAATGGTAGCAATAGTTATCCCAAGCTAGCTACTGCTTATTTGTACTGAGTTGAAATTTGCTGCAATAAAGCCCTTTCTGCAATTTCTATGAGACAGTACGTTTCTTCCTAGCTATGCGACAGTATTTTCATTGCAACTTTCTACCGCAGTAGTTTGATTGTATCTCAAAATATAATGTCATTGCGAAGCTATACTCGTGTTCTTGGAATTAAGCTGTAGCTAGTTTTTTATATGATATTGACCTCCGCCACGACGTGCTTGTTGTATCTCTCTCAATGTCAATTTCTTTAAGGTTGCTGTGTTTGGCACTTTTCAGTTTTGATATGTAAATCCATACCTATCCTCGATTTTTGATCTATGTACGCAAGACGACAACTTTTGCTGTTTAAATTGTGCAAACTTGACGGATTTGACTGTCGGCTGATTCGTTTCGGATGCCCCGAAGCCAAAGAATACACTCAAAGCTGTTTAATTTGACCACCTGGGATCCCAACTTTTTCACTATCCCATACTTGCATACTTTTGAGACGTGCAATAACTAACTGAAAGGCAGTCTGCTCTTAATACAATCTTTTGGGAGCTGATTGCCTCTTGAGGGAATCGAAAATCGTTGAAACGATTTCCAGTAAAGTTTAGTAGGAGGAAAAAGGGAAATGGCATCTAACCCAAGTCGTTTCATATTTTTTAAGCCTTTGTAAAAGTAGTTAGGAATTTTTTAAGTTGAAATGCAATCGTCACTAAAAGCAACCACCTCCTAAAATGTACATTGTCAATACATTGAAGAAAGCAAAATGTACATTTTTGTTAGTGGTCACTTTAAGAACACAATTGCTTTTAGAGCAAACTATCTTATATTCAGTGTTATTATGACAAGTGTTCATTATATTCTAAAATATCATTGTGTGAAAAGTCGTAACAACAATGTGAGGACAAAGTTTGAGTGTCAAACCAAAAAAATGGGAAGAAGCTTTGGATTGACAAAAACTACATATAAGGAAGATTGAGTAGGACCTTGCTCAAATAGTGAATCAATGTTATGGGGACAAAACCTCTTGCAACTTATTTGGTTGTAAATCCTAATAAGGAAAATGCACCTAAAATTCTTCCCAAAAACTTTGGATGATGGTTTCTATTGTAAAACTAGATAAAATATTTATTAAATCTTGTTGTTAGTAAAAAGAAGGTCTATGGTTTTCTTTTCAAGTGTTTTTTGGACAACGTAACTATGAATAAACTCTAAATTCTTGAAATGCTGAAAATAGATGGAACCAATCAACCTTAAAAAGAAAACCACAAATTTGGATAAACTTGGATAAATTGTGTGCATCATGGCTTTTGGTATTCAGACAAAAAAAATGAATCTAATAATGCATTATATGGTTGTAAAATATAAATTAAACGCATTGTTTATTTCAACAAATATTTCAAATGTAAGGGCATGAAGATTTAACAATTATCCATGTTGCACCCTATACTCTCTCTAGAATGGCTAATGCAATCACATGCTTTCAATTCCAAAAAAATTCAAATATTATAAGAACCAACATCATTTGCATGTTTGTCAAATTGTTGATATTTTAAATTCCATAAATGCCAAGTTCCTTCAATTTTTGTATAAAATAATCTAAAATGATGTATACCAACATGGCACAAAAAGTTTTTTTGGAGTTATAAAAAAAAATTGACAAAAGATAAAGTAATTCCAAATCACAGTGAACAAAAACGAGTTTTAGACATGGCTAACTTCGAAATTAATTTTCTTCCAAATCACAACTAATTTTTTCTTCAAATTTCTATGATAATGTGTAGTATGTTGCACACTACAACTTTTGTATATCCACTTTTGGACTTTGTATATTGATGCTTATGGTGTAGTTGTTTCAATGAAAACAATTCAGATTTGTACTCAATTTTGTTAGTAACTGTATTTAAGTACAAAAATTATTATTAATGAATTGAAAGTGGATTTATGATATTTAAAAATTAGTAAAATTTAGTGAAATCAATCACTAAATTCACAATTTCCATGTCATTTTTTTGTATTTTTAAGGTTAGGATAGTACTTTTTCTTCTTTTTCCTTTTATCCCAGTTGTAAATGTTGTTTCAAATTCTTTTTAGGTTCATGAATTTTTAGTTTGTTAATTACTTTCATATTTTTATCAAGTTTTGTGTAATTATGTTTTCAATCAATTTATCATTAATAATATTGTATATTTCTTGGTGTTCATCTATATTATCTAAGTCTTCACTCTCATTTCTAAATCTTTAACCCCTAAAGTTCCTTGACTATGTTATCACAAAGAATGCTCAAGAATTGTCATTTTTAGTACAAGTACCAAATTCTTGAAAAATATCATTTTAGGCACATGTAACCGTAGGATCTTGTAGTACAATAGATTGAGAAGATGTGGAAAAAAATTCAGAAATTTCCATTGTGTAGATTGCAAGATATTAGTGTTTGAAGTGACAAAAATCCTTTTTCTGGCCCTGCAAAAACCCGGGCAGCTGCACTTCACAAGCTCATTATTGTATGAAAAAATGTGCAAAATGGTTGTGCTTCTTTGGATTCATTCTTCAAGGCAAGTTAGCTATATGCTTGAAAATTTTCAGATCATTTGAAATTGTACAACATATAGCAAAAATATAATAAGTAGAAAGATGTAGAGAATGATTCAAAATACTAAATTGTTAACAATTTATTTATGGAATTGAAAAATGCCAATCCCAATGTTAGTAATCTTGTAATAAACAATCTACAACTAATGTTTTTATTTTTTTTCAAAGATATTGAAAATTGAGTAAAATATAGGACTTTAAAGTTTATTTTAGAGTAAAGATTCTATAACTGCCCACAAACTAAAACACCTTATAATTTTTGACTCATTGATTGAAATGGGATGATTCAAAGCTTTTGATGTGTATATAAATCTAAAAAATTGATTTCAAATTTTTGTTTTTGAAAAAAGTGATTTTTTTAGATCTGCCCAGACTGCCCAAGTTGAGAAATAAACCACATATTAAGCCACAACTTTTGACATATGAAAGATATTTCCAAATGTCCTGAAATTTAGTGTATATGAAAGATATTCCTTGTACACACCTTCTATTTTTAGAGGTTATATCATTTTTTATCTTTGTTATTCTTTCTTATTTTTGAGTAACATCATTTTTCTCCATATGTTTCTTATTTTTTCTTGAAGATATCTTAATGAAATAGTAGCTTTGACTTCTTCTTTTATAAAGTGCCACTAAGATCTTGATTGCTCATTGTCAAAACGTAGGAATTGTGTTCAAAGTAGAATCTCAAACCTCATTTTCATATAATAGAGTACCTTTATTTTTTAAACTTTGAACTAGAAAAAGCCAACTTTCATCTCTTAAAATCCATTTGTGATTTTGAGCCTCCCAAACAAAGTTATGGACAAAGAAAAAGTAAGAAAAAATGGTCAGAGAGGATGTTTGAAAATGTCAAAAAAATGTCCTTTCCAACCTCTCTTTGAACTTTGTCCATAACTTTTGATTGAAGGCTTGAAATCTCAAACAAGTTTTGGGAGATAAAAGCTAGCTTGATTTTACAAGTTAAATCTTTAAAAAAATAATTAGAAAAGAATAATTCTATTATACCTAAATGAAATATGAAATACTATTTTGAACACAATTTGTGCTTTTGACTACATTATGAGAAATTGAGCTCCTACTAATTCTAATTTACATATCCTACATGGGTTGTCTTACCTTCTACTACTTTAGTTGTATAAAGAGCTTGGCTTCTCATCTTTCTATATATAGCATGAGTGACTTTTGAAGATATGTGAAATAATTACCAAATATTATATTTTCTTTGAATCTAATGCCAAATATTTTAAAATTATCTTTTAAAGCACCAAAGATTATTTTTTATACTTTAATTAAATATTTGGCACAAAAATGACAGAACAGCTATGCGAGTATAATATCACGTTATCTTTATTATTACATGAAGGATTTTCTCAAATTGTTTGATATTATCTTCAATATTGTTTATTTTCGATATCTTCCATGTTGTTCTTTCTACTTTTTTATGACTCAAAAAAGACATCTCACGTACCATGGTTTCTATAGTGATGCCTTAAAGTGCTTTTAATTTTATTCTTTGGTTTAGTAATTAACTTTATTTATTTATGATAGATCATTCATATTTGAATGTTCTTCTAGTAAATACATATCTTCACTAAGTATTGTATTTGTTACTTTTGCCTTGTAGCTCCTTCAAATGCAAGTATTTCTATGTTTTGAATATTTCTTTCATTTCAAAAATGTTGATTTGATATGGTTTTTAAAGTCTCAAAAACACAATTAACAAAGGAAAAAAAATATTCCCCTTGATGTTGATCTTGTTGAAATTGTGCAAGCTGCAATGGCTTTTTCAAATATTTGTATTGGAATAAAAGTAACAATTTCCACTACAAGAGAAAGGGGTGTTTTAAGTGAGTTTTTAAGTATAGTCATAGACATAAGATTATAAGTAATGACCTTTAAGGAGATTTTCAATAAAAAATTATTAAAAATATGTGTATTTCGAGTAAAATTTTACTGAAAATTTCCTAAGAGGTCATTACTTATATCTTATGTCTAGGATTATACTTTAAAACTCATTTAATACACCCTTTTTTCTTACAATGTTCATTTGTACTAATATTTAGTGCACATTTAGTATGTGGACAAAATGCATTGACTTCTTTAACCCCTAAAGGTTTTTTACTATGTTTTCATAAAAAACGCTCCCAAACTGCCCTTTCTAGTACAAGTACCAAATTTTGGAAAAAAAATATTTTTGGACACATGTAACCGTAGGATCTTGTAGTAAACTAGTTTGAGAAGATGTGGAAAAAATTTCAGAAATTTCCACCGTGTAGATTACAAGATATTAGCATTTGAAGTGACAAAACCCTTTTTTTTGTCCCTGCGAAAAACCGGGCAGCTGCACTTCACATGGTCACATTTGTATGAAAAGATGTCCAAAATGGTGGTAACTCTTTGGATTCATTCTTCAAAGCAAGTTAGATACATGCTTGAAAAATTTCAGATAATTTGGAATTGTACAACATATAGGAAAAAAATAGTAAGTAGAAAGAAGTAGAAAATGATTCAAAACACTAAATTGTTAAGGATTTAATTATGGAATTGAAAAATGCCAATCCAAACAATTGTAATGTTGTAATAAACAATATACACCTTGTGTTTATATTTTTTCCCAAAAATATTGAAAATTGAGTTAAATAAAGGACTTCAAAGCTTATTTTAGAGTAGAGATTCCATAACTACCCACAAACTACCCACAACTAAAATTCCTCATAACTTTCATCTCATAAATCAAAGTGGAATGATTCAAAGCTTTCCTTGTGCACATAAATCTAGAGAACCAATTTCAAATTTTTATTTCTCTAGGAAATGATTTTTAAAGAAGTTTTTTTTGCTGCCCGGGCTGCCCGCCGAACAATGAAAACTACATATCATACCATAACTTTTTAACCTTGTGATCAAAAGTTATGAAAATTGTTGGGCCCTAAAGCTACTCCTCGGGCACATCTTGTGTGAAAATTTCAAAGAAAAAAAATAAAAATTCCATTCGTGGTGAGCTGCCCCAAAACGCTATGTTGTCAAAAAACGGTGTTTGGTCCTTTAGGGGTTAAATAAAACTTGAAGAATTTTTCCACATTTTGCTTTTGAAATTTTGATTTGCATTTTTTTTTTTATTTAGACTCTAGGACATTCAGATTTGGAAGGTTTGGTTGTTGCCTTAAGTCTAAAGATGCAACATGATTTTTTTTAGATAGCCCCAATCATCAACTACTATTCTTCTTGAGCAATTATGAAATGACAAATAAGGTAGAACCACCCATATCTGATGATGAGTAGTATAAGGCAATTGAAATTTTTCTAGTGTATAGAGATAAGAAATATTGGGATTGTAAATTTTTCATAATTTTATTCCCCAAATTAAATTACTGTGAATTTGGGGAGCCCAAAAGCATTTAGAACCCATAGCCAATGTCTAAAGCCTTTCAATTTTGATCAATCAAGAGACTACTTTCCCAATCAATATTTTTCACACACTTGATGAATTTTTTTGACATGTGTCATGACCTTATTAGTCCCAACTTTGAAAATGAAAAAAAAATACATTTCATGCTTGGGTTGTAAATATGTTCCAACTTTGGTTGGAAATAGTTGCACCCTATATATTGGGTATGGCTCCTTGGTCAGAAATGGATGGTTCTACCTCAATCAACAACTTGTTTTCATCTACTAAAACAAATTCATCCTGAGAATATTTGTAAAGTCTATAGAATTTTTATCTTAGACCAATTTTCAATAGTGATGTGACAATGTATACTATTGGACATTATCAACAAGAGATACATTAGGAGCACATTGAAGATGTTCAATTGTAAATGGTAGTATTTCAATTGATTTTCCCACAAATAAATCTAATTCATCACAGAACAAATTTTCTTTCACTTGAGTTTAAAATGTCAAATTTTCTTTGTAATTTGAATACTCAATGAAGATTTGTCATTTTCTTTTCTTGATGATGAATATATAGTCTATAGTATACTAACAACCTATAGATTTTCCATGACATCCTATTAGGTCCACATGTCTCTAATAATTTTCAAGATTGACTATATCATCTTTCTCATTTCGGGGGTTGTAATCATATATTCTTCCTACATAATTGACAATATTGTTAAACAATTATGATACAATAAATTTTATTTTAGCATTGTTTTTAAATTATTATATTGTCCATCTATCCAAACTTTTCACAAAAGGTTGTTGTTAGAAATTAATTTAAACTTTTAGAGCAAGCATATTTAGTATTCAAAAAAATAATATATTGCAAATCATTTAGTTCAAAATACTTATTAGATTTATTCAATGTAAATCAATTTCATTGAGCTTTAGATTATAATCTTTACTATTAAAAAAATATATATTTAAATTCAATTCAATTTGTTCCATTCAATATTTGCTTGCCTTTGTAACAATTCTATTGTTAATTCAGTCATTTTTATTAGGTATTAAGCTCTTTACTTTAAAAAAAAACTTATCTTATCAATCACAATTTAAGGCACTAAAAATGATATACTATCAAATATGGAAGTATTAAAAATTTAAGCCTATAACAAAAATTTAATTTAAAAAAGAAAATGCTTCTAAAAATTTCAATAAAGAATTCAATAGTCTTTTGTAAAGGTGC
The DNA here is from genome assembly GCA_951230915.1 of Antitrichia curtipendula. NCBI lineage: Eukaryota > Viridiplantae > Streptophyta > Bryopsida > Hypnales > Leucodontaceae > Antitrichia > Antitrichia curtipendula. The sequence continues at coordinate 5,076,731 of OX579638.1, read as the reverse complement.
ATTCATAATGTTTAAATTTGGTGCATTCTTCAATTACAATAATATTACAATATGTGAATTTTATTTTTATGGTTTCATTTATCTATAATCATTTTATTTATATATTAATAAAAATATTTAAAACTAAACAAATCCATGCATTCACATGTGAATACATGACATTTACCAAGATTCATACTCTAATGTACATAATTTTCAAATTTTATTGTGGACATTAGAATGAAATTCAAAAAACACTCCCCCTAAACTAAAAAATTCATGTGCCTATAAAATATTTATTGATGATTGAGCACAATTGTATATTAATGCAAATTCATAGTATTGTTCATTTATCAAAATTATAAGACCTTGATACTACAAAATATCTCAATTCTATTTTTATAGGTTGTTGAAAGTTGTTGAAGTTGTATACACTTAAAAAATTATAAGAATGATTTTAAATGATTTAAAAACCAGTCAAACAAAAATGACACAATATTTAGAGTGTAATTTTTTTATTTTATAATTTTTGCTATTGATCTATAATCAACTATATTTTTGAAGTACTTTACAACAACAAGATTAATATTGATCTAAGAAATTTTTTCTAAGAATTTAATAATAAATTCAATCAAATAATTTATTAAATTTTGAGATGAGATTTATTACAAATAAGGGGTGTTTGGGGCAAAGGAGTGCCAAAATCAAATTTCTACATCAAGATTTTGAAGATTTACATCACAAACTCACAATATACTTGTTTCAATGTCATGTGGAATTTTTGGGCAAAATTACTTAATTTATGTTGAATTTGACCCTCACATAAGATAGTAGAATGTTATGTAAATTTGCCAAAAATATTCTCACAATTGGTATCATATATTTACCTAAATGATATTCATAGTAATGCCTTGTATTATTATTTTGCTAAATGTAAAGGACAAAGACCCCTAAATGAGTAGGTGAACAATTATAGTTGAAGTCCAATTTTTTGATAGCATTTTGTCCAAAAGAATTTCCTAAGCAATAATTTTTTAAGACTTTTTTAATTACTTTTTTTATAAAGGAACATAGTCATTGTTGATATGTGGAATACAAACCTTTTAAAGTAGAAAAGAGTGCAAAAATATCCAAAATGATCTTGCTGTTAAAAATTTGCAATCAAGATAGGACAATTTAAAAAATAAACTAACTAACATTGCTATATGTAATTAGAATCTAGAAATGATATAATTTTTTTAATATAACTAATTAATTGATCAATTATAATATTTCAAGAACTTGATATGCCAATTTTAAAATTTTAAAATTTATAAGTATTTTATTTGATTCTTGTATATTTAAAAGCTCCAAGCCTCTAGTGACTATAATCTTTAAGTTAGATCTAGTTTTATTTTTTTGTCACTAAGGCAAGACAAATCTCTAGCCAATAATTTTGATGAGGCTTTTTTTTATGTCCTTTCATATATGATTTTGATTATTCTAATATATCAATGAGGTTACCAACTATTTGAATTCTTTTATATATATTATTTCAAGTTAATGTGGAGTTGATTTCTATTTTTCCAATCTTTTAAGGAAGACACTGGAAGCATCAAATTTGTTGTGCAATTTGTTTGACTTTCCTTTCCTAGGCATGGTTTGCCAAGGTCTTTACAATTTTTGTCTTTAGCTTACTTTCAGTGGGTCTACTTTGATAGTCCAACATTATAATTTGATTACTCATATATTTATTCATAGTGATTTGTGATGTGCTTCCAATAATAATAAATTCAAGTTCTAATGATATATGAGTCAAAAGTTAGAAATAAATTTGGAGGGCCAATATGTCAGTTGGATTGAAAATGCTCTAAGAACATGCCTTATCTTATACTCCCTCCGTCCCAAAATGATCTTCCTATTGTACTTTATGAGTTGCAAATTGGTCAAATTTAACTTTTGGTTGTTCTCTAGGACTAACAAAACAATTCCAAGCGATAGTTCCCCCTCCATCTATGCAATCACTAATCAAAAGACAAATAAAATGATTGAAGGGGTCAATCAGCACTTTTTGTTTTTATTTTTTGCATCTCTTTGAATATTATCTAATTGAAGGAGATGAAGGTTTTGGGAGGCAAAATATAGGTCCACATATGATCTTTGACTTATACTAACTACCCACAAAATGACGACCTCACACTCAATAATTAAATAACCACTAGTGCTCCTTGAAAATACCCCAAAAATTCACTTTTCAATAATCCAAAACTACACTTTAAAAAAGGCTTCAAAACTCAAACTTTCAAGGGCAATAGGAGTGCACTAAACTCCATATGTAGTGCAAAACAGGCTTTAAAAATATTATTTTTAGTCTTAATATAGAACATTTTGTCTAACAGGAAGATCATTTTGGGACGGAGGGAGCATCATTTAGTTGGCCCCTTGAAACTAGAATTTGGTATTAGTCTTGGGTCACTTTTCCAATTCCTTGATGTTGGCTTCCATTGTCGGTCACAGCTTCACTGTTTTCATTGCTTCCATTTACAAAGAGACCTCCATGTGGTGAACTCACTAAGCCAAATATTATTCCACCTTTAACTTTTGATTTTTACTATTAAAATTGAACAAGTTTTTCCTAGCCAACACTTAATTTGCCTCCTCTTGTTGACATCCATAAAGGGGATTGAGGTCAATTGTAAAGAAGGAAAGGTTTCATCAATTCCTTCATCAAATGTTTTTGTGATAATTCTATATTGCCTATTTTGAGGATCAAAATCATTATGACCTAAACCCAATCCAATGTTTTTTGGATGAAAAGTAAGCAATAAGTGCTTAACTCTGCCAAAACATTCTCTTTGACACAATAAAAATTGCAATTTTGATAACTCCACCCAACCTACTTTTTCTTCCACAAATAGTTCACTGGATTAGCAATGATGGAGATTCTTTTTGCTCATGGGCCACTAGGAGCCTTGTAGTTGGTTGAAAAACAAAATAAGGAATTGCACCACTAGAAAAGATAAGAATTTGTTGTAACGAAATAGTATCCCTATATTTCCCTGAGATGATGTTTCCCCATCCTGCTGGAGATGCTCGAAGCTCTTCACTCACCTGGAGATGCGGTATTGCCTTTTACCTTACGGCACAAAATAACTCACCCCGCTAGTAAAAAACTCCCGATACAAACGAGAGACGCAGTAAACTCTCCCGAACGAAACGCACCCATTGGCTGCCGGTAGGGCACCTTATCCAAACGCCATTGGCCACACGCTCGGTCACCCAAGCCCGCGCCCTGCCCTCCCATTCCCGTCTCCATCGTCATCTTCCTCTCCTGACCCATTCTCCTCCCCCCCAGCACACTCCCCTCATCCCTGCCACTCGCTCACACTCTCGTGAGCACAGTAATCCATTGAGCGCACAATGGCAGCCATGGCAGCAGCGAAGACGGAGTTTCTCGGCCAGTCTGTTGTCGCACTGAGCTCCAAGCGCGACATCGTCGCCCGCCAACAGCAGCAGCAACCCGGCGTTGTGGCGCTTTTCAGGAAAGGCAAGGAGTTAGCAAAGAAGGCGCCCGCTCCCGTCAAGAAGGCCGCCGCCGCTGTGACCAAGAAGTCACCCCCAGTGCCTGTGAAGAAGGTGGCAACTGCGGCTAAGAAAGCCACGAAGAGTGTCAATGTGGCTAGCAATGAGGAATTGTCCAAGTGGTATGGTGAGTTTTTTCGTCAATTTGGGATACGAGACCTTGAACCTCGACGGAATTGGTGTGAGATATTTGGTAGTAATTCTCTGGAAGCTTGTTGCATTTTGGATTTGGATTTGGAATTGGAATTTTGATTATTCTGTGTGGATTTGATGTGGCTGGGGAATGTGCATGTGGTTGTTTTGGGGTTGTACGTGGTGTGGACACGTTTTTATTCGCGGTTGTGAATAATGCAGGTCCTGATAGGAGGATTTACTTGCCCGAAGGGCTTCTGTCCAAGGATGAAATCCCTGCGTATCTTACCGGGGAGGTTGCCGGAGAGTAAGTATTTTTTATGAACTCTGAAGTCTTTTCGAGAGGTCGATGTTATTAGTATCATTTTTGACGATAACGTCGCGTGGCATGTGGAAATGTCAGATGCTTTCCATTCTTTAGATTTGATACTTTATAGAGGGAATTCAAGGCCCATAATAATTACAAACAATACAAGTGACCTTCTCCATCTAAAATTAAATCCAACACAATGATTTTTGGTTGCCCCTGAGAATGTATGATGTGAATGTACTTTTTGCATAATTGCGTTTTTTGGTCGTGTTGGATTTCCAACGTGTAAGAAGTGTGAATTCTTCTGACGATGAGGCTGCTATGTTACGTGATGCTGCAGCTACGGATATGATCCTTTCGGTTTGAGCAAGAAGCCTCAAGACTTCGACAGGTAATTCGTCCAGACACTTTTCTTTATATTCACTATGATTCCGTTCTGTCATTTAGTCCTTGTGTTCTCGACTCTTCTCTCATTCGTGTCTTGCAGGTACCAAGCCTATGAGCTTATCCACGGTCGATGGGCCATGTTGGGAGCCGCTGGCTTTGTTCTTCCTGAGGCATTCAACAGGTTCGGTGCTGTGTGCGGTCCTGAGGCTGTGTGGTTCAAGGTAAGCGAGTCCAATGTCCAAATTGAACGCCATAGTTCACTGGTTTACATAATTACTTAATGATTTCATTACATCCTGGACCTTCACAAATGCATGGCGGGCCGATGAATTTCATATTTAAGCAATGTTGGAGATTCAATTTTTGATTGGGTTCTATTGCCAGACCGGAGCCCTGTTGCTCGAAGGTGACACCATCAAGTATTTCGGAGCCGACGTCCCCTTGAACCTAGCAGCGGCTGTTATTGCCGAGGTCATTCTGGTTGGAGGAGCCGAATACTACAGGTCGACCAACAAGTCTCCACTGGGATCGGTAGGTTCACTTACCAAGCCTATTTCTCCTATTTCATTTCAATATCAGCCATTGAAAAAGAAGATGCCAACGCTGAACTTCCGGAATTGTGAACTTCAGGACTTGGACAGGCTTCACCCAGGCGGTGCATTCGACCCCCTCGGCCTTGCCGACGACCCCGACCAGTTCGCTTTGCTGAAGGTGAAGGAGATCAAGAACGGAAGGTTGGCTATGTTCTCCATGCTCGGATTCTTCATCCAGGCCTACGTTACTGGCGAGGGACCCGTCGAGAATTTGGCAGCCCACTTGAGCGATCCCTTCGGAAACAACTTGTTGACTGTCATCCAAGGATCAGCAGAGCGCGTTCCCAGCCTATAAGCACTTGAAAGGTTAGATCGTCCTATGAATGTACAGAGGTTGATAGTGCCCAGAAACACCATTGTGAATCTCTGAGTCCTCAATTTCATTCCTTTTGGATCTCGACCATTGTGCTCGCGAGCAGTTTGGTACTTGAATCGTACTAATCTGCCCGTCGGCATTGTATATGCGTATGAACTAATCAATTGAGGAAATTTTCAATACCCCGTCACTGGAAATTTGTGTTGTAACCTAATGTTCCATTGAGAACTTGTGATTATTCAGTCTATCAAATAGATCTCCTCTTGTGTACACTCTTTTAACTTGAACTTTGTTACGATCGCGCTGGAACATCTGTGCTACACTGTATGATATGTAGGTGTGTTCGTCAGATCCCTACAATGCCGCATGAAAGTCATCCTTTCTTACCCCTCAGGACTTAGAAGTCCATTATGGGCCTCATCATTTGACACTTTTGAGTGGTCATATGGGAACTATCTTTTTGACCGGCGCATGCAGTATTCTTCACTGATATTGTTGTTTGAAATGACTGGCCCTGCCCGATGTATATTGTTTCACATTACGAGCAATCAAAATTGGTCACTTCAAACCCATGAAATCTCGTCTTTTAGGGTAAAGACGTGACGAAGAACTCATCACTGCGCATGACGGCACATCGACCTTTTTGTATACCCGAAATGGCACCTGGATGACTCTTGTTCCACATCATTCCTAAAGGTTTCAAAATCAAGTGAAACCAGAATGACTTGCCCTTTCGTGCCGTTTGATAACGAAGGTACAACAAGTCTACAAGTTATCAAATCTCCAATTACTGTCCTTCCTTCGACCTTCTCTACGCCATGTGTGACTGACGACACATCCAACCTTATAGAGATGAATGCTAATGTTGAAACAAGTCATGTGTAATTTCGATTTTGCTTTTACAATCTGAAGCAATAGAGGAGAGTTGAAAAATAGGTTTGGACTCTAAAAGGGATCAAGGATTCGTGGTTTTAAGGTGCCCAGTAGACATGACACAATTACAGTCTCAATGTTGTAAGAAGCTTTGGGGTGACATGTTAGAGATAGTGAACACCACCACCTGATACAGATTCATGCCACTGATTTGTCATCCCTTGTTTTGATTTTGCTTCTGAGAACAATCAAAAAGCATAAAGGAGAGGTGGAGAATAGGTAGGGCTTCATCTGCACAGGTTGTCAAGTTGTCATGACACGATTACTGTTGAAGAAACCAGGAATCTCAAGGCGTTAAAGAAGGATGCTGGAGATAGAGGTAGAGTTGCCACGGGAAAGCAAGACGATTGAGTGGAACAAGGCGCATCCGACATTCCGCGAGCTCAAGGAGAGGTTGCGACAGTGTGGGATCGCAGCAGGGAAGAGTTCTTGTGTAGAAGTGGACCGAGCAGGTGAGTTCGTCACTCTCGATAACGACGATTTGCTGGATGGCCCGTTGATTCGTGTCCGAGCTTCCCAGATCCTGTGCAAGACGCCGTGGAAGAGACCGAAACCCGATCAGCCTCCAATGAAAGGTGATGATTCATCTCCCCTGCTCCCTTTCGCAAGTGTCGCAAAATGTCTCGGGCTCTACATTACGATTCCTTGGTTCTAAAATAACCAATTCCATTGATCACATTGTGAAAATTAGAATTCTAAAGGGGCCAAATTTTGTATCAATAGAATCAATGAAGAACATTCCATCTGTAGGCCAAAAAATAAAATTGAACACAAGAAAGTATCCATTCGACCACCCCCAAACTGCTAAGAAAATAAAACGAAAACCAGCTTTGTGCTTCTTGACCCTTTCGGGTATAACCACCAATCGAAGCTGAATTATTAGGGTTTAATCAACGATGCTGAATTGAGAGTGAAATTGTTTTGACAGACCGGCCGAGGACAGAGAAGACCCCGAGAGCATTCCACAACAGGAACTCTGAGATGTTTCTGGAGGGTGTAATCCCCTTCGTAGGAAGAGTGTTCGTACTTCCAAAGAAGCTGCAAGACATCTGTGTCGAGGACTGCACAGGCACAGTAGGATTAGTGGGCGCGAAGGGCGAGTCCGTCGGTGCCTTTCACCCGGTAAAGAAAGCATGGAAGCATCCCCGTCGGTACGACGTCTACATCAAATACACAAACCACGACAAGCAACCATGTTTCCCAGCGAAGATTCTCATCTACAACGAGGAGTCGGACGTGTTCATCGCGGCGCCCTTACCTCCTTTCGAGTTCAATTTCCCCAAGTTTCTCCATCCCGCCAGCGGCATTGCGGTCGGCGACACCGTGCACTGCCTAGGGTTTCCCAAGCTCATCGTGGAGGAGGCACTCTCACACATCAAGCATGTAACCCTGAAAGAGCTCGAGTTTCCAGCCGTTTTCACGGGAAATGTCTGCTTCTCCGGCTGGAAGCAGGCGCTCGCGGACTACCGATCGTTTCCGGAAAGCTCAGGAGCGGTCCTGGTGGACGACCACGGCCGTTTGAAGGGGATTCATGTTTCCTCACTAAGCGCCGCGGAGTATACGCCGGAGCCCGTGAGCGAGATTGAATGCGGAAGGAATGCGAGCAAGAAAACGAAAGAATTGTATGAACGAGTGAATATGTGCTTGCCTCAACTCATGTCGGGGGTGAAGCGAAGCGCCGAGGCTGCTGTGTTCGTCCCGATCAATGTCTTGATGAAATCCTTGATAAATCCAACTACGAAAGCTATTCTCTACTCTTGAGAGCTACAGCATTATCTCGTTGCAAAAAAACAGAGATTACCAAAACTGATTCCGCAGAGATATCAGCAATCCGTTGCAGCGATGAGCGCATTTCAATTTGTGCGAAGCAGAACTGAAAACGACTGGAATTCTACAGGCAGTAAGAATTTTACAACAAAGCAACACACTACCGTACGTGACGGTCTGATTCAGCACTCAGGTGCCGAAATTGAATTTCCACGTCAGATTCTCCACATCACCTCACGCCATATGTGTGGCACTTTTTTTACAAAAATGACATAATTTATGTCAAATTTGACCTTCACGTAGGTTATTAACTTTATAAGGAAGCTATGAACCTAAAAGGTTCAATGGATGACTTCACTATTAAATGTAGAAACAAAGAATGCACCTATTGATCAAATAATGGAATATATTGGTAACTACCTTATTCATAGGATCCACATCCATTCAAGGTTAACCTGTGAAAGACAGGCTATGGAAAACAACCTTTTTAATATAATTTGGTTCATTCGCTTAAAAAACAACAAGATCACTCATTGGAGGTCAAACTATTGTACAAAACCTTTCCATTTCATATAAAAATTTAAAGATGAACGTTTGCACTTCTATTATACATAGAAAGATTCTATGTCTTCTATTAAACACTTAATATCCACGGTGTCTTTTTAGGATTAACTTGAATTTTGGCATATCTCATGGGACTCAAGATTTTGCATTATTCTACAAAAAACAAACTCATAAGATAGTTGGTAATTAGTAGGCAATTTGAATTTATATTTTGTAATCATTTGAGTTTTATGTTTTCTTATTGCATCAACAAGTATTGAAGCTGAAAATTTTGTTATGAATCTAAATTTGAGATAAAGGAATCTAATCATGAAAGGATAGGTCTGTGACCACTTTTTCTAACTTCAAAAAGTCTTGCTCTATATATGCTCTCATTCTGAAACTATACATGAATGAAATTTTATATATTTTTTGAGAGAGATGTCATCACATATCTTCTAAATTTCAAATTTGTTGGTGAAAAAATTTAAATTATTGTGAATTTTTGAATAAAAAATAAAAAAACTCACATTAAATGCAAAACATTCTTTAGAAATCTAAATTTTTTTTTGCAAGTGTCTATCATAGTGTAGAATATTGTAGTGCAAATCAATTTACTATGTCATCAAAAAATTAAAAAATCACTACACTCCATCGTTATAGGCTTAAAATCCAAATTGTAATAAAATATAAAATTTTAGGAATTTAAACAAATCTCAATTGGAATAGAACTAGACTTAAAAAGCTTAATTTAATTAGTTGTCTCAAATTCAAAAAAGATTATTTTTAAGTCTTAAATTTATGTAAAGAGAAAAAAGCATAAATTGTCAAAATAGAGTGCACAATGATCTACACTATTTGAACTATATATAAATTTTGAAACCTCTCAAAGTGTCATATCTACAGTATTTGAACTATATATAAATTTTAAACACTTGATTATCATGCTTTAACCCCTAAAAGCCCAAGGCCTTTTGAATTTCAAAAACGTCATTGTTTTTGAAGTGTTATAAATGTAAATGTCACTAAGGTATAGAAATCTCAACCGTACAATCTTGTAGTGTATGTGTTGTAAATGACGTGAATCAAATTTGGAGTGATTTGGCCACATAGATTGCAAGATTATAATGTTTTAGTGTTGAAACGGATGCTGAAATTTTCCTAGCAACACATTTAGAGGTAACATTTTATTTCTAAACCTAATCGAATGAAAAACTTTAAATTATAGAGTACTTCAAAATTAGAATACAAACACATTGGTGAAAGAAAATATCATTCAATTGACTTGTTATGTCTACACAACAGCTTTGAAATAGCAAAAAATAGCAAAAAAAGTTGCAAAACACACATCTAAGGTTGAATGTTCCTTCTACTAAAATGCTTTTCAATAACTCATAAATTCTTGGATTAATATGCAATTTACCCACATAAACAAGACTAGTATGTGCAACTTTTCAAAAAAAATTAATTGGAAACAAACACTATATGAAGAAGAAACAAGCCGCCGAAGTTCATTGTAATCCAAAAATGTCAGGATTTTGAACTTTAAATTGCTCCCAAACACTCAAAACAACTTGAATTGATATGAAAATTTTACCACGATAACTAGATTTCAAGGAAAACCCAACCCAACAAATTTTACTGAAAAAAACCATTGGATGAAGGAGATACAAGCCTCAAAAGTTGAAGCCATCAAATGCAGTTTGGTGAATTGTAATTGAACCTCTAAACTTCAATTGGCTTACAAAAAATCAGCACAACTTGTGTTGATTTGAAAATTTTACCACAAAAACTAGAAGAGAGTGCAAAATTTTCAACAAGTTTGATTAAATTTGGACATCAAATGCAAAAGTTACAACACTTTGAATTGGACTTCAAACTATGTGAGGACACTTTTAGTCCCTTGGGACATTTAGGGGTTAAGATGTTGTTGAGTACAAGAAACTAGGCCTCTACTTTTTTTTCACACTATTAATGACAATACACCAAGGTTTCAATATTTTATTATTAAAAATATTAGAGATATGGTTCAAAAAGATGATGTATTTCTAGTTTTTTTTAATGTTTTGTAGATTTTTATATAGATATCAAGTCTCAAAAGAATAGTCCTCATTACTTGCCTAGGGGAATAGAGTGAACCTCCTATTGTCAAGGCACTTTTGCACGTGTGCCCTCATCAAAAAGATGATATAGACCAAATGCAATGTCCATGGCATATGCTATGCATAAGGATCCATTGTGTTGTTGCATGACATTGATGTACTAGTATGAGACACCCTCGAGGTTCAACAACAATCCTCTAGTCTAGCCTCCACTTCAAGAGACAACTTGCCTTGTATGCAACATCAACGTGTCATATATGGTGTATGGCTTGTGGTCATTGGAGAACAACTAGTTGTAAGTAGTAGGTCCAAAAATTGTCGATCTTGAACTAAATACACAAAAACAGCTATTGAACCAAATGCCAGCTTACAATGAAATGTTTCTAAGATCCTACAATCAATCTTCAAAAAACCCTCTTTACAAAGAAACGTCTTTTAAATTAATCTATTTTATCCATAAATTTATTTAAACCTAAACATAAGACAAATAAATATCCATATATTTAACCTAAAAAATTTCATCAATATTTTAATATATTATAATTTTAAATATAAACAATGAAAGGTGAACGAATATACAAAAACAACACAAAAAGTTGCATATTACTCTGTATATAAAAGACCATATAAATCATTTAATAAAATAGTCGTGGCTTACCTTCAGTTGACACTATTCTTTTGGTCATAGCTTCATTCCATAGCTTTAGTTGTAGGTTTAGTTGTGACTTTATTTTTTGAGCTTCATTTCATAATTTTGGTTGTGTCTATTCACACTTAGTGTAGCCTATATTTGTCAATACAAATATAGATATAGGTATAGATATACAAAATTTTAAAATTGCCTAAACATAATGGCCATCACTAGAAATCTTCCATTGTGGCTTCTACCTCAAGTGGCAGTTGACCAAATGTATGTAATTTATGTAATTTTTGACCATATGTAATTTTTGACCATATGTAATTTTTATTGCTCTCAATCAACTCAAAAAATGACTTTTTAAGAAATAAAAATTTAAACTTGCTTTTCTAGATTTTTATATATGGGAGAAAGCTTTTAATCATTCCATTTTAATTATCAAGATGAAAGTTATGAGTTTTAGGATGTGGGCAGTTATGGAATCTCTACTCTAAAATAATCTTTGAAATCCTTTATTTAATTCAATTTGCAATATTTTTGAGAAAAATAAAAACAATGGATGTAGATTGTTTATTACGACATTAGAACCATTGGCACTAGAATTTTTCAATTCCATAATTAAATTCTTAACAATTTAGTATTTAGAATCATACTCTACTTCTTTCTATTTACTATTTTTTTCAAGCATGAATATGAAATATTTTTTGTTGAAATATTTTATATGTATTTTTAATTTATTTCTTCAACATCTTATAGAGGCTAACAAGCTGTAGGATTTACACATTTTTGTGTAAGTTTTTTGAAAGATGAAACCTAAACATTTGGAAAGAGTTGAAAATATTTCTTTTTGAACCCAAACATCATTATCTTGCAATTGGTAAGGTTTCTTATTTTGAAATTTTAGGAGGGTATACTCTAACAAGTTAATTAAAGAATCCTACGCTTGAATTTGTTGATGAATAAATATAGACGGATATTTTAGCCTTGTTTTGGGTTTGAGTACTTTGAAGTAGTTTAGCCTAAAAACACTAAATTCCTTTTAAGGGATAAAATCTTACCTAAATGAGTTGTAACTTCAAGGTTGCCTCGGCTAGAATTCTTATATTTTCTCCAAAAACAAAGCTTTTTTTCCACACAAGTACTAGAAGAAGTTATGTGTTGAATATATTATCTATATTGAATTGTCCTACTAATGTACAACCTATATTGAGTATCATCTATACTAATTGATTTTAAAATGATATAAATTATTACTCTTGATGAAAGTTTTTACCAAATATGTTTACAAAGATCTTCTTTTTTGAATAGTATTGATATCTATGCTCTTGATAAAAATATTTATCTATCATAAAAAAGTTACATCTCTTAATAAATAGCTTGAGATAAGTAGTCAATATGGGTGACACTAAATACAATATTTTAAAATTAATGTAGAGGAGTTGCAAAATTAATATCACCTATTTATTTAATGTCTTTTAAAAATAACTTATGAAAATTGGTACCATTCAATCATATTTCAATTTGCACTAATTTAAAATAGTATGACCCTGGCATTTAGTTCTTCTGATCCTATCTTTTGGAACACAAGATACTTAAGATAGAAACACTCCAAATTATTTTTGTATCCATTCATGTACATTAGATTTCCCTTGAAGTTTCCCTAGACTTCCGTTAAAGTGTCCCTCAAAAGTGTCATTAAAGTGTCCCTTTCACTTAATTACAATTAGGTGACTATTGATTTTGTTAAATTTAGCTATATCAAATTTCAATGGTCTAGGGAGCTTCTACTTTGACAATTTATAGAAATTACATGCCATGTCCAATTTTTCTTTTTGAATTCATGATTTTCAATTGGTAATACTACAAAAATATTTTTTCAAAAAAAGATGCCTCCAACTACGTTGAATTGCTTATATTGAAGGTCTTAGTGTTTCCACCTTATTAAAGACTCATTCAACAAATTGGCTTTCTGGTGTGGCTATGACTCTCCTCCCCTCTGGCCAGGGAGGATTGACCCATATATTGCCCCATGTTTTATCCTGCAGAAAACACTGGAATTATATGTTGCATATGATAAAGTTTGCAATTCTGAATTCATACTTGCAATCAAATGCTACATTGAATATGGGTTTTAAGGGGATCCATATTAATTAATCAACATTACACACTACAAAAATATCTACCTTTGTTGTACAGTGGGGTACCAATCAAAATGTCGTTTTCGAATTCGTAGTGAGAAAAATTTCAGTATTGCCAACTTTGAAAGTCTCCCGAGAGCTCAAAAATTGGTATTTTACCACGAAATTTTTACCACAGCATCATCTTTAAGTTAATTATATGTATGACAAATTTCAAGGCCAAAAGATTCACCGAAAAAAAGTTATTCAAAATATTGGTAGCTGTGGAAATTTTTTCACTGCTGCCAACTTTGGCAGCCTCTCAAAGATTGAATTATTATTTTTTGCCATGAAATTCTTGGAACAAAAACCTCTTTACGTTAATAACATATGATAAAAATTTCAAGGCCAAAAGATTAATAAAAAAAAAAGATATTAACAATCTACCAACATGTGTCGTTTTGAGAAACAATTGTGAAAATCATTTCACTACTTCAACTTTGACACCCTCCCAAGGGCTGAAAAATTGCTTATTTACTATGGAATTTTTCCCACAAAGTTATTTCTATGTTAATAACATTTGTGACAAGTTTCAAAGCCAAAAAAGTTATACAAGAAAAAATATTCAAAATCTACCAACATGTGTAGCTGTGAAAAATCATTTCACTACTTCCAACTTTGACACCCTCCTAAGGGCTGCAATTTTACTTGTTTACCATGAATTTTTTTGCACAAAATTCCCTCTATGCTAATAACATGTGTGCCAAATTTGAAGGTCAAAAGACTTACACAAAAAAAGAAATCCACAATCTACCAACATGTGTAGTTGTGGGAAACAATGGGGGAAACCATTTCATTGCTACCAACTTTGACACCCTCCCAACGGTTGAGAAATTGTCTATTTACCATGAAATTTTGGGCACAATATGCTCTTTATGTTAACAACATTCATGCCAAATTTCAAGGTCAAAAAATTTATACAAAAAAAAATATTTACAATCTACCAACATGTGTAGTTGTGAGATACATTTTATTAAAGACATTGAAATTGTTGAAGTATGTTAGACACTCATGCTTCTAGATTGAAATTCTCCAGATGATGCAATCTCTAATCATAAATGCTTCTCAATAAAATCAAGGATAGCCAAATCTAGTTGTGTGCACTTGTCACATCTCAAAGAATGCACTTGTTTAAAAATTGGAGACCATACATGCATGAAGAAGCTTTTTCCTCTCAATAAGAATGCTTGCATTTTCAATAGAGTATTATAGGAGGTGGGATGTGGGATGATGAGAGAAGCAAGTGATGGGTGATTATTTTCTAAGCAGAGGATTGAAACTTTGTGAATATGAGTGATTGAGCAAGTCTAGGCTATGTGATAACTGAGTGGATGAGACATGGGATGAGTGATTGAGGATATATGGAGGTATGTGAGATTTTCTTTAAGAGTGAGAGAGGTTATAACTTACATGTGGTGACTGGTGAGGTCTGGTAAATGAGTGAAGGTTGTGAGGCTGGATGATGGTGAGTGATTGAGGATATGTGAGTTTTTTTTACAATTGAGTGAGGTTATGCATGTAGTGAATAAGGTTGGATCATGGTGATTGATTGAGGGTATGTGAGATTTGTTTCTGATGATTGAGTGAAGTTATATATGTGCTCAGTGAGTGAGGTTGGATCATGGTAATTAAGTGAAGACTAGATCATGGTCATTGAGTGATGGCTATTTTAGATGAAACTTGTGCTCACATAGTAGGTTTGAGTGAGGCATGGAAGACAAGAGTTGACATTGCAGCTATTGTTGGAGTCCATGTTAGAACAGTTCAGAGGGTAGTGAAGAAATTTCGAGAAGATGGAACCTATAAGTGTAAACCTTGTGGTGGAAGTCATGCTAAAAAACTTAGTGATAGAGATGTCCGTGCTATTATACGTGTCTCAAAAACTCATTGTCGCTCGACACTCTCTAAGATCACTAATATATGTTCTACTCAAGTGTCTAGATCGACTATTCAAATGGCCTTACATGAGAGTGGCATTTTCAGTCGAATTGCAATTAAAAAACCTTTCTTGACACCTCGTCACATGTTTCAACGATTGGCATTTGCTCAAAAATATTGTAGGTGGAGTGTAAAAGAATGGAAGAGAGTTGTTTGGACATATGAGTCTACCTTTGAAGTTGGAAAAAATTCTAGACAAGTTCATGTTTGGAGAAATGCATATGAGCTCTATTCATCAAGTTGTATACTTCTAACTTTTAAGAGTGGGATAACTTCTTTGATGATTTGGAGTGCATTTGCTGGAGGACAAAAGTCACAACTTGTTTTTATGCCCAAAGATAGACGTTTTGCTAAGGATTTTGTTGAAGTGGTCTACAATGGCGAGTTGCTTCATTTTATGAGTAGAATGCCACAGGGATTGCTCATGGAAGATGGCGCACCTGTCCATCGTATCAAACTATGTGAAGAATGGAGACAAACATACCTTTTGGAGAAGCTCAATTGGCCTACAAATTATCCCGATCTCAATCCAATTGAGAACCTTTGGAAGATTTTGAAAGATGTTGTGCAACATGGCCCAATATGTCCAAAAAACTTAGATGACTTGAAGGTAGTTATTGAAAGAGAGTGGAGGTTAATCAATGGTACAAAGATCCTTCAACTATGTCATTCTATGCCCTCTAGGTTACAAGCAGTGATTGAAGCAAATGGAGTACATACAGGTTGGTAGATTGTAAATATTTTTTTTTGTATAAATTTTTTGACCTTGAAATTTGGCATGAATGTTGTTAACATAAAGAGCATATTGTGCCCAAAATTTCATGGTAAATAGACAATTTCTCAACCGTTGGGAGGGTGTCAAAGTTGGTAGCAATGAAATGGTTTCCCCCATTGTTTCCCACAACTACACATGTTGGTAGATTGTGGATTTCTTTTTTTGTGTAAGTCTTTTGACCTTCAAATTTGGCACACATGTTATTAGCATAGAGGGAATTTTGTGCAAAAAAATTCATGGTAAACAAGTAAAATTGCAGCCCTTAGGAGGGTGTCAAAGTTGGAAGTAGTGAAATGATTTTTCACAGCTACACATGTTGGTAGATTTTGAATATTTTTTCTTGTATAACTTTTTTGGCTTTGAAACTTGTCACAAATGTTATTAACATAGAAATAACTTTGTGGGAAAAATTCCATAGTAAATAAGCAATTTTTCAGCCCTTGGGAGGGTGTCAAAGTTGAAGTAGTGAAATGATTTTCACAATTGTTTCTCAAAACGACACATGTTGGTAGATTGTTAATATCTTTTTTTTTTATTAATCTTTTGGCCTTGAAATTTTTATCATATGTTATTAACGTAAAGAGGTTTTTGTTCCAAGAATTTCATGGCAAAAAATAATAATTCAATCTTTGAGAGGCTGCCAAAGTTGGCAGCAGTGAAAAAATTTCCACAGCTACCAATATTTTGAATAACTTTTTTTCGGTGAATCTTTTGGCCTTGAAATTTGTCATACATATAATTAACTTAAAGATGATGCTGTGGTAAAAATTTCGTGGTAAAATACCAATTTTTGAGCTCTCGGGAGACTTTCAAAGTTGGCAATACTGAAATTTTTCTCACTACGAATTCGAAAACGACATTTTGATTGGTACCCCACTGTACATGAATAGTTACTAAAGTGTCGAGAGGGTGTACATCATGTTTCAAACATTTATAGTTTTCTATAGAAAGTCCCTTTAATTCTTTGATCCCCTTAATATCCCTATTCAGTGTAGAAGACATGAAGAAATACAAAATTTAAGCTACACAAAATAACAGGCAATTTTTACATTTACGCTTAGATGGGGCAATGACATGGGTCAATCCTCCCCAGAACATGTATAACATTATTAACCTTCAGCGGGGGGGTCCCTTTTGCTCCCCCCATATCAGGACCCCCCCATTCGTCGATATGGTCTTATCAGAGCTACAGGGATCTCCAAACCAATTGGATGTACTCAATTATAACTAAAATTTCCCCCCCGGCATCCAAGGGGGGATTATATCTCATGTTAGAGGGAGTGCATTCGCGTGGTTAACAATGTTATGTGTGACTGAACTTGGATGGGAGGATACATGTCTCTCCCAGATAGGTGGGAGAGTGGTGTCCAGGTAGATGCATTGACCAAGTAAGCAACGCTCCACATGGCAAGATGACAAGGCAGACCGTGTCGGTGGGGATGACGTGGCTGCTGCAACGTGTCTCACGATCCCGCCCTTCGACTGGATCAGCACGGATCGGGGTATTTAGTTTCATCCATTCTCTTATTTCTTCATTCATTTTATTTTTTTCATTCATTCATCGCTGGCTGACGAACTGAAGATGATATCGGGAAATAGTATGGGTGATTGAAATTGGTTGCACGGGATTGATGGAATGATCAATGATGTCTACCTATCCGCTCTTTTAGGGCTTTTTAAGGGGATAATACGCATATCCGTACTGGCTAGTACCGTCCTACAGTGTTGGCACACGTAACTGCCCGGTACCCGCTATCAGCGTACTACAGCCAACCGTCCATTTTAGTGTTGGGCTTGGGCGCAGACAGTAGGGTAGATCAGCCTATTACCACCCAGATTTGCTATCTAGGTACCCCGTATAGAAGTGTAAATATGATGATGCAAGTTAGCCAAAGCAATTCCAATTCCAAAGGACTTGAATTTTTTTTCCCCCATTTCCAGAAAATTTGAAATAAGTTTTCTCAATTCTGATTTTGCTTAGGAGCTTTGAAGTTTTGTTTTTCTTATAGTTTTCTTGCAAATCATTCACTGGACACTTTAGTCCTTAACCCTTGAGCGTCCAATGCGTGTTTACTAAAATCTAGACCCTTGTGAACTAATTCCAATTCAAACTATCACCTAACAAGGGACTGTGTCAATTAGTAGTGGAGACAAGACCAAAGTTTAAAGAGAAATGGACACGTCTTTTGACCTTACTTTTGAAAAGATTATAATAGTCAAACAAGGAAATCTTTGGAATTTGGAGAGATAGGATCCATTGTTGGGACATTCAAGGATCAACCTTGCAAGAACATTGCAGCCAAGAAGAAGATGATGGATGACTTTACAAATCATTGTAGAAATGAAGAAAGTACATGTTGGTCCAAAAATCATATCATTTTTGGCAAAGTATCATGGCCTTATTTTTTTTAAATGATGAATTGGTCACTATGGAAATCATCTTTTTTGGTAACATGTGAATCATTTGCTTAAAAAAAACAAGGATACACATTGGAGGTTAACCCCTAAAGGATCAAGTGTCCGTTCAACGTACGCAAGAAATCTCGGGTAGGTTCCTATGAAGTCATTTTTCGTCAGATGTTCATGAAATTTGGACACAATGTACATATATGTGCCTCCTTCGTGAAAAAATAATTTTTTTCCCAATCGGGTGCCCGGATCAAAAGTTATGCTGCCTTGAACTTTTGGGGCAGCTCGGGCAATTTGGGAATCTTTGGAGAATCTTTTGCAGAAAAGCTCATCAACTTTTGAAATTTGGCATGTATGTAACTAATAAAATATGGCATACAATTGTCCAGAAAAAAACAAATTTAAATACTCAAATCACATTCTAAGCGTAGTCAAACTTTGTTAGCTATCTTGGGGCGGTTTCAAAAAAAAACATATTCTTCTAACTTCAAACGTTATAATCTTTCAATCCACACGGTCAAATGGGCTGAAATTTTTTCCACACTTTGATAAAATACTTTACTTTAGCTTTGTACGGTTGAAGTTTCAAAAAAAAAATTCAATTTTCAGTTTTGATTAACAAACTAAAAAACCACAGTTTTTGACAATATCTCCCTGAATACCCCCCTTGGTCCTTTAGGGGTTAAACTATTATACAAGACTTCCCTTTTCACACAAAATTTCAAAGATGAACATTTGCATATAGAAGGATTTTCTATCATCCATGAAGGCACTTAGTATCTGCATCGTCCTTCTAGAGTTAACCATGTAAAGATGTTACAGATCTTCTCCGATGGATGAGTTCATTACATAAAGATGTACCTCTTTGTCTACTATTTGGATTATTTGATGCCATATTTAACTACTTCTGGTCTATTCAATATATTCTAGACTAAACATCGGAAGATCACAGGATAATAACATTGTGAGATCTCCCAATGTTTGTATAAATCTCCCGATGACCATCGTGGGATCTCCTAATGACCATTATTAATTTTGGACTTTCAAAAGTGTAAAGTAGTTAAATATGGCATTTTGGTGACTACCTTGATCATTGGGGGTTGCATCATTAGAAAAAAATTGAACCTACAAAGAGGCTATGAGTTTTCTTACTAATTAGAACCACCACATATGATTATTTGTGACCACTTTGCATGTAGAATTTAATTGAGGCATGTGCTCCATCTTCCATGATAAAACTATCATGAGATTTATGAGATTGTGAAGATGGATTGGGTAATGATGACAAATTGTTTTGAGTTCATTATAGAATTCTTGGCCTAATTAGTGAGTTGAAAAAGGTCTTCCTACCCAAATTTTTGCACTACAAGGTGGCCCTGTTGGGGGTTCAATTTTCTCCTAATGCCTTACTAAGATTAACTTTGAAACAACATTCAAAATACAAATTGTGTGATAGATGACACACAATCCTTCTAAGTAAGACAAAAGTGCAAATATTCATTATTGAAATTTTTCATGAAAAGAGGAGGTCTTACACACTACTTTGACCTCTAATAAGTGCTTTTGGATTTTTTGAATTAATATCTAAAGGACTAGTGTTTGTTCAATATACGCAAAAAATCTCAAGTAGCTTCCTACAAAGTCATTTTTGGTTGGATATTCATGAAATTTATACAATGTGTGAACATGTACCTCCTTGGGGAAAAAACTAATTTTTTTTCCAATCGGGTGCTTCAAAAGTTACACTACCTTGAACTTTTTCAATAGTTCGGGCAACTTGAGAATCTTTTGGGAGTCTTTTGCAAAAAACTTATCAACCTTTGAAATTTGACATGTATATAACTAATAAAATATGGCATACAATTGTCTAAAAGAAAACAAATTTTAGTCCTTAAATCTCATTCTAAAAGGAAAACATTTTCTTCTAACTTCAAGTTGTACTATCTTGCAATCCATGAAGTCAAAATTTGAAATTTTTTCCACATATTCCAAATTTTTGTCTTGAAGTTTTCACCATTCGGATTTCAAATAAAAAATTTCTTCATTGCACAAGAAATCATCAAAAAATGACTTGTGTATTGCCAATTTACTTAACTTCTTTGCATTGCGAGGTGATTTAGTATAAGCTAAACATCTCACTTGTTCCTAAAAATTTTCACATGTGAACCTAGCATTATATACTTGTGAATGGTCAAAATCCTCATTTTCGTGTAGAACAAAACTTATACTCCAAGAGGGCTCAAAGTCTGTTGACACTATTTTGTAGGAATGAAAAAACTTTTGTTTTCTCACTTCAAATGTTATAATCCTTCAATCTACGTAGTCAAATGGGCTAAAAGTTTTCACACACAAAAAAACTACAATTTTTGTTAATGTCCCCTTGACACCCCCCACCCCCTTAGTTCTTTAGGGGTTAATCATAAAGTGTGTGCAATGCAAGATTGAGAAAAACAAAGGACAAAATTCCTTGGAGCACTAAAACTTGAGTCTAATGGAGTTTAGTGCGGTGTTTCTTTTATATTACAATTTTTACTTAAACCTTCTTTTGACACTACTATTACTACTAGGGACAACCTTTATGATTAACTCTTTTATAAGCAAATGATTCACATGATACCCCAAAAGATGATTTCCACGGTTTCTAGCCAGGCGGTCTAGGGTTAACAGAAACAAGAAAAATGAAATGAAATGAGATAAAACAACCTGGTCGGTGCCCAGTACCTACACTACCCCCTGCTTCTTCCGACCTCCCCAACTTCCGACCTACCAACCGTACATACCGCCCCCCGACCTCCGCGTCTGCATCCCCACTGCTGGCACCCTCCCGTCTCGCCTCGTGCCCCTCTCCCAAGTCCCGCAACAACGTTTTCTTCGCTTTTTTCGTCTTCTCAGCCGATCGGCGCTCCCACAGACCCCTTATCGCAAATCCACGCTTCTCCATTGCAACAAGCCGCAATTCGAGACCTACAAACCCATGGAGCCTTTCACGGCGCCGCGAGGCCGCCACTTACTCCTGGGCGCCATCACCCTCCTGCTTCTAACACTTCAAGCAGGCGCAACAGGGGATGCACGAGATTTGACAAGGGATGCGCACATTGAATCCGTGATTGCAGAGCACGAGCAGCAGCCATGGCTGGGAAGGTTGTTTGGGAAGTGGGGGATTGCTCAAGGGAAGGAGTGCGAGGAGCAGTATGGGATTATGCCGTGCTCCGTGAGCTTGGGAGGAAACGCGGCGCTGCTGGTGATTTATGGGTACATGTTGTTGAAAGCCGCGCAGTTGTTGTCGGATGGGAGTGAGCTGCTGCTGACGGTGATGAGTCCGGGGATTATTGGGGGACTGGTGTTGCCGATTCTGGGGGCCTTTCCTGATGCATTGCTCATCACTGGTAAGCTCTTGGGGTTGCGGTTGTGGTTGTGATTATGAGTATGCTTTGTGAATGGAAATGGATTGATTGCAGAGTGAGATGCGTCTCGTTTTGGATGATTTTTGTTGAGATGGGGACTTGGTTGCTAATTCAAGAATCAGGGTATCCATGTTGGTTTGATTCTGTGGTGACTTCTTTCTTTGGCGCTTATTTCTTTCCTCGGGTTTGAAATTTTTGGTTGTCAGTCTATCTTTATGGGAAAGTTTGGTTGTTATCAAAGCACTGTGAAAGTGTGGGTGGTAAATAGTACTCTTGAATGTTAATTGTGAGTTGCGGACTTGAGTGCAAGTTGAATAATCACGGTATCCATTTTGGTTTGATTCTGTGGTGACTTCTTTCTTTGGTGCTCACTTCTTGGATTTGAAATTTTTGGTTGCCAGCATAGGAAAGTTTAGATATTGTCAACTACTGTGATGCTACAGTGAAGGGTCGTTGGTCAACATTACTTTCGAATGTTAATTTTTATTTTTTTGTAGAGATCGTTGATTGGTGCCTAGTAGATGATATGTACCTTATTCAGTTGTGAGGGGATCTCCAATGAAGTACGTCAAGTGAATAGTATCCCCAAAATTGGTGTTAGTAATGAGAAAATTGACCACAGACCAACTGCAAAATTGCTCTGAAGTTGGACCTCTGTTGTTCGTTCAACTTCCCCTGGTTTCTAGTCTTCATCTTGATCTGACGTTGTCACAGAGCCAGTGTATGCACTTTGGATTGAACTTGAGGAGATTAGATAGTGTTCAGTCGTTACCCCAGTGCTTTGAAGCCATTTCGAGCTTTTCAGCTCCCTGTATGATGATGCCATTGCCTAGTTGATATTACATTACCTTGAACATTACCTTATGTTAACGTCTTGGTCAGAAATTGATCTCCTTGCAACTGAATGAATGCAGCAGCACTTATTGCTGTTTGTGGCTATCGCAGTGTCGGGATTGGGAGCAAGCCAGGCTGAAGCGCAGGAGGAGGTGCTGGTGGGAATGGGTTTGGTTGCTGGATCATCCGTTATGGTGCTCACTGCTCTCTGGGGATCCTGCCTTATTTCTGGTCGCTGTGACCTCGTGGAGAATTCCACTTCTGGCAAGCTGGTGGCCAAGGATAAGCAATTGTCTCCGGATAACAAATTCAGTCTCACAAGTACTCCCGTTGACCCTTGAATAGTTTGGTACTTTTTATTTCAATGTGAAGTTGGGAGTATGGTCTTCTTCTTCATTTCAAGTAAATGTAGTTGCAATGAGAATGAAATTTTTTGAGTATTTCTCGATATTTTTTTAAGGTTTTGCTGAATGTGTATGTTCATGTTTGCTGTTCGCAAACAATGGCATTGGCTTGATGTTGAGAATTTGTTTTTTCTGTGGGAACAGAATCGGGAGTTACGAACGATAAACAAACGCAGTGGGCGTCTTGGATTATGATGGCCACTCTTCTTCCCTATTTGGTGGCACAAACACCTCGTTTACTGGGATTGAATACCGAGGGGCATGTTTTCATTTTGGTTGCAGCTGTTATCGCAGTACTTGAGCTTTGCTGTTATTGTGCTTATCAGGTGAGTTAGCATTTGCAAGAGATCGTTCGCTGGAAACGACCCCTCTCGTTAGAAAACTTCCTTGAACTACTTTAGAATTTATTCAACTGCGTTTTCTTACATAGGGGGGTTGTCTTTGTGTTAGATGGAACTACGATTCTTGTTTCAGTTTCCACTCAACTTCGTATGGTTATTTTTCTTGGATGCAGCTTGCGACTCCATGGTATCAGCAAAGGAAGATCGATATGGCACTGCACAAATACAAGAAGCATGCACTTCACAAAGCATCTCGCTTTACTGAAGAAAAAAACTATGGCAAGCTGTTTAAAGCGAATGGTGAAGCAGATGAGGAGGTGCTCCAGCAGTAAGTTTGTCGATGTCATATATATATATATATATATATATATATATGTACGTTTTGTCTCCCTTCCATGCAGGACACCATGCAGTTGAACTATATCAATTAGAAACTCAACTTTGTGAACTTTCCGCTCGCACTAAGCAATTGAATTGTGCGCTTGATGTTTCCACAGGCTATTCAACCATTTTGACGACGAGAAGGATGGCCATCTGACTGATGCCGAGCTGAGTAGCTTGATTTGCGGAATAGAGAGTCAGAGAGAGGGTAAAATCCCTAATAAAGGTGAATTGAAGCGCTGGATGGCAGAGTTCGATAAATCCGAGGATGGAAAGATTTCTTGGGAAGAATTTCGGGATGGTTTTCAACGATGGGTGAAGGCCTGCAATGCAAAAAGGAAGAAGTCCCTAACCGGATCCTTACCCAATGAGGGATCTAACAATTGGGATCAGGAGAATCAGGTGGGGTTTCAATTCTACTAAGTTTGCAGGTTCTAGGTCTTCCTCTCCTATATTGGGTCACTCTTTTGGTAAATTTCGTGCCATGTCATAGCGCTCGCGCGCGCGCACAAACAGACAGTAACGCCGACGAGATTTGTTTACTTGCACCTATTTATTCTGAATTTTGTTCATGAATGCAGAGCGGAAATATGGAATTGTTGGAAAACGACGAAGATGACGACGACGATGATGACGAAGAAGAACAAGGTGAACCTACTCGAAAGCAGATTATCACGAGAGCTGTTTGCTACTTGATTGCTGGAGCGGCAGTTGCAGCAGTTTTTGCTGATCCCTTAGTCGATGCCATTGGTGGCTTCTCCAAAGCCTCTGGTATCTCGCCCTTCTTCATCTCCTTCATTGCTACCCCTCTGGCTACCAACTCCAGCGAAGCCATTTCTTCTCTCATTTTCGCCAAGAGGAAACGCAAGAAAACCATCTCCATGACTTACTCGCAGGTACTCTGGGCTTTTCCTTCATGATATATCTTCACAGATTATTCACAGCAGTAGCTCTGCTTGAAAAAAGTTAACCGCTAAGTGCCTAAATCATCAAGAGTACTCACTCCATATAGTTTAAGCCTAGTACTATCTGAAGTAGAGCGCCTGACTTCATTTATTCAACAATGACTGCAGATCTATGGTGCTGTGACCATGAACAACACCATGTGCTTGGGAATTTTCCTGGCGATCGTGTACTTCCGGAGCCTGCTCTGGGACTTTTCAGCTGAGGTTTCCGTCATCTTCTTTGCAACTTTGATCATGGGCTCTGTGGCAGCCTTTCGGACCACGTTTCCACTGTGGATGGCCTTCATTGGCCTGGCACTTTACCCTCTTTCCATCGCCTTCGTAGCATTTCTGGACTACGTTTGTGGATGGCATTAGTTGTCGACACCGGAGACTTGCATGAAGGTGGAGTACTTATTTGGATACTTGGAAGGGAAGCGTTTCTGGCTTGCTGTGAACTGGTGTTCTGTAAGTGGTGGCTAACTCATCCTTTTGGATTGCCTACTCGTGTGTGGTGGTGTGATTTGTGGACGAATGCAGCCTTGTTATGTAAATGTTGTGGAGAACTGGGAATTTTTTGGAGATGTTGGAACAACTGATTTGATCCTTATCCCATTTCACTGTTCCTACTTTACTAGCTTGCGAGTCCATGAACTGGTAGTGAATATTAGTTGAGTTTTCAGAAACTGATGTGTCCACACCAGGTTGAAGTGTGGCGGTATTGAAGCATTGAATAATAAATTATCTGTTTTTTCAAGTTCACTCAGTGACCTCTATTTATTTGGTTTTTGCACAGTTCAGTTTTGGTTGTTTTGTGTATTTTCGCTTTATTTTTAGTTGAATAAAATATTACAGGTATTTGAAAACTCATGTTCTGTTTTGGTTTGGAATTCCTAGTTGCACCCCTGCTTTTGGCCCTTGTTGAATACTTGCCAATTTTCTTGGTAGATTGCATTTGAATATTTGTGCTTCTTTGGAATGACAATAACACATTCAATATTGTTTTCTCCTTCTCCACATTGGAATAATGGTCCCTTTTTTGCAATTGTGAGTCCAAACAAGGGACCTGTAAGGCCTTTTTTTGTTGGATAGTGTTATTGCATGTGAAGGACAGTTTTGACAAAGAAGTGCCAAAACTGTATTTTCACTTAAAATTTTGAAAGGTCTGCATTATTCTTAACCCCTAGACGTCCAGAGTCTTCTCTAAAATTGACAGTTTGAGAAAAATCATCACAAAGTACCCTTTGGAAGTATATTTTGGAATTGATTAACAAATGAAAAAGTACCCTCTGGAAGTATATTTTGGAATTGATTAACAAATGAAAGATGTAGACTTTGAGTTTTAAATTCCATCCATACGGTTAGGTTCACCAATACTATCACCAATATTTTTCCATAAATTTTGAAAGAGAAATTGCAAAATTCCTTTGAAATTCAATTACAAGCAAAATATTGTCATTTTTTGAGTAAAATTTGTTGGAATGAATTTGAAATGAGGTTCTCTTGATATGGTGATTTTTTGAAAATTTTCTATTCTTTAAATCTATGACCTTATTTTAGCAAATCCAGTTTTGAACTAGAGTCAACGCAATTTTGGCTTGGTCAACCACTTAACACACTTCCATACTTGTAATTTTAGAACAATATGTATTTTAGTAATACCAAATCCAACCATTAGATAGGATAATATTGCCCTAGGCAGCGACTGACATCAACGGCTTCAATTTTTTCAGAACATTGACAACATTTGGAAGGGTCATTTTTTCCTCTAGTAGATCCAACAACATTGATTTAACACCATCTCATTTCCAAAAAATACCAGATCGATGGCACATCAATTTGATAAAGTATCTTCACAAATTAAGATGACTTTCATCCAAGCAATAATGAAAATCAAAAGAGATTTTCAATTTGTTTGACGTTTAGAAATTGGATGTCGGAGCGCTCTAGGGTTAACCCATCATAAGATGACTTGACGTATATTTGGAGTAAAATTAGTCAATTGATGTACATTATTTGTAAAGTAATATTATTCAATTTTTCATTTTGGATGGTCCCAAAATGATTCAATTCTTTGTCAAGCCCATTCCCTTATTATTTTAGCCTTTGCTTTATTTCTTTTTAGTTTTGTCAACCCTAAACCTTAGAAGTACACCACCTTAGTTATAAATATTTAGAAAAAAATTGTTCAATTTTTTAACCAATTGATGCATTCTCTATTTCTACAAGTAATAGAAAAAGTCATCCATCAAACACTTATTGTCTTTAGCATCCTTCCCAAGTTAACCTTGAAAATATGAGATCTATCACACAAGTAATAGAAAAAGTCATCCTTTAGATACTTATTCTCTTCAACATCCTTCCAAGGTTATCATCAAGGTACTTTGTCAAAATGATATGATTTTTGAACCAATAGATACATTTTTCATTTCTATAGTGGTCCAGAAAGTCGTCCATTGGTGAGGTTTCAATTTCAACCAAACATTGGCATTGAAGATTAAAAAAATATTAGTTTATTGGTCTTCAATCCATATCAACATTGCAAGAAGAGCTCAGGGGAAGAGAAATAATAGCAAACATGGTGTTGATATTATTGTTGTTTGTTAAATTCATCACGCTATGAGGGGGGACTAAACATGGATCAAGAATAAAGTAGAGTACTCTAAAAATGACCACTAACACAAAGGTACATTTTGCTCTCTTTAATGTACCAACAATGTACAATAAGGTCTACTTCATTTACAAATGACCGATTTAAGCCATTCCAATTTTTATTGCATAGTATAGAAAAAAATTGGAATTTTTTGTCTTACATGATTAACAACCAATTCTTACACAATCTCAATCAACATACCAAATTTCAACTCCAAAAAAGAAAAATTCCATTTTGGATGAATTTTTGAAGTCAATTTTTATGGTTTTGCATAATATTTTATTGAAAACAATTGGTGAGGAATTTTTTTAATTTGATTGCGTAGATATGTCGGGAACATCCATTTTCACATCTTTCATATTAAAAAAACACCCCATTAAGTAACAAAATTATAAACTAAGAAGAATTCAATGTGAAGCATCATTTGACTAAATTTTGTGAAATAGATATCTTTATTATTTTAACTAGATTTTGGCAAAGCAATTGTACCATCATGTTCAAATGCATGATATTAGTTGAAACTTGTGGGTCAAATAGCAAAACCTAGTTAAAATATTAAAAATATCTATTTCACAAAGTTTGGTCAAACAATGCTTCACATTGAATTCTTCCTAGTTTATAATTTTGTTACTTAATGGGGTGTTTTTTAATATGAAAGATTTGCAAATGGACGTTTCCTACATATCTAAAAAATTGAATTAAAAAAATTCCTTACCGATTGTTTTCAATAAACTATTATGTGAAACCATGAAAATCAACTTCAAAAATTCACTTAAAATGAAATTTTTCTTTTTTGAAGTTGAAATTTGGTATGCTTGATTGGAATTGTATAAGGATACAATGATAATTATGGTTACCAAAATATACCAATTATACATCTTGTATAAAAAATTGAAGGCCTCAAATTGACAGTGTGTAAATGAAGTAGAACTTATTGTATAGTACATTTCAAGTAGTGGTTGCTTTTAGTAATCACTACATTCCAACTTCAAAAATTATAACTAATTCCAAAAAAATCCAAAAAATATGAAATGACTTGTGTTAGATACCAATTCCATTTTTCTTCTTGTGATAATTTACTGAAAATTATTGCAAGGAGTTTAGCTTCATACAAAAAAGTCACTTTAAGAGCAGACTACCTTACTTTTTAACCTCATATATAGACCAGAAAAGTTGGCACCATTGATGTTGTGGTTTCTCAACACATGGATCATAAGAGAGGGAGATGCTCTAATTATAGGTGTAGCAACAAGTTTTGCAATCTTGAAAATCAATCTTCATAAAATCAGAGTACTTCTTCTATCATGCTTTGAAAAGCAGTAAAGTAATGATTTCTGGTGGGAAATTGAACAACATACGATTGGTCCCAATTTCTCCCCGCGCTATGACCATTGCTATACATTGAAATGGTGTATTATATAACATCAATACGAGGGACTTGAATTCAAAGAGTCTTTTTTTATCCTATAGGTTATGGCCTCCTTTGGATTGTGGGCCGGGAAATATTGTTGTTGGGCAGAGATTTGACAACAACTTATAGGGATGGGGAATTGATTCCCTAATCCATCTATCGGAGAACCCATATAGCGGTATGGAGTTTCTTCCTTGGTAGAAGGGGCGTTTGTAGCATAAGTTATTAGAAGATATGACACGCCCTCCTCGAAGATGTTCAATTGAGCTTAACCCCTAAAGGTTTTTGACTGTGTTTTCACCAAAACCACTCCAAAACTGCCATTTCTAATACTAGTGCCAAATTTTAGAAAATAAACATTTTTGGACACTTGTAACCGTAGGATCTTGTAGTCAACTTGTTTAAGAAGATGTGGAAAAAATTTCAGAATTTTCCACATAGTGAATTGCAAGATAATAGCGTTTGAATTGACAAAAATCCTTTTTTTGTCCCTGCGAAAAAACGGGCAGCTGCCCTTCACAAGGTCACATTTGTATGAAAAAATGTCCAAAATGATGGTTACTCTTTGGATTTATTCTTCAAGGCAAGTTGGCTACATGTTTGAAAATTTTCAGATCATTTGGAATTGTACAACATATAGGAGAAAAATAGTAAGTAGGAAGAGGTAGAGAATGATTCAAAACACTAAATTGTCAAGAATTTATTTATGAAATTGAAAAATGCCAATCCCAACGATTGTAATGTTGTAATAAACAATCTACACCCAATGTTTTTATTTTTTTTCAAAAATATTGATAATCGAGTTAAATAAAGGACTTCAAAGTTTATTTTAGAGTAGAGATTCCATAACTACCCTCAAACTAAGAATCCTCATAACTTTTGACTCATTGATCAGAATGGAATGATTCAAAGCCTCCCATGTACATATAAATCTAAAGAACCAATTTCAAATTTTAGTTTTTTTTAAAAGTGATTTTTAAAGAAGTTTATTTTGCTGCCCTGGCTGCCCGCCGACCAATGAAAATGACATATCATGCAATAACTTTTTAACCATGTAGTCAAAAGTTACGAAAATTGTTGGACCTTAAAGCTACTCCTCGGGCACATCGTATGTGAAAATTTCAAAGAAAAAAAAGAAAAATTACGATCATAGTGAGCTGCCCAAAATCGCTATGTTGTCAAAAAACGGTGTTTGGTCCTTTAGGGGTTAAGCTAGATGTTGTATTTTACCAACAATGGAAACCATTTAGCATTGTTTGTTTCTTCAATCCAAAGCTTTCAGCTTATTGTTTGGTGCAACAACAAAACAATGTAGAATATCCATGTTATTCTTCTATGGGTTGATTAAATCACTTATTCTCAATCCATCTAGGTGAGTGTGGCCTAACCAAGAACCTTTGATTGGGTATACAACTTGTTTGGGAAGGATTCAATTTTACGCAAGACATGAAGTACTTGATCTAGCATAGAGTAAATGGCCCATAATCTCCCCACTAATTTCCAAATCAATTGGGAGGAAATCTAAGATTGGAATCTCAGGGAGTTCACTTAGAGTGTCCATTAGAAACCATGTGCAAACAAAACTTTGGACCCCCTATTTATTTTTTGAATTTTAAATATAAATAAATAAATAAAATATGAATAGATTTTCCTACTTTGAAAGTTTATGTTTTGAATTATTGATATTTTTATTTGTTAATGATAATTAGTTACAAAATTTTGAAGTAAAAAGATACACTGTAGAACTGAAAAATAACTTTCACACCCCTATATTATATAAGAAAAAATTGTCCAAAAAATAAACAATTTAAAAAAAAAATAACTCTCTATTGAAAGCTCATTTTGAGTTGAATATTGATTCAATGGTCATCTAAATGTGTTCTCTATAATTATTTGAGTTAAAAAACATGCCATTTTAGTTCATTTTCAACCTTTTCTAGAAATCATTTCATAATTTATTTGAGTTGGAAATTTTGGCAATAGAAACCTATAGTCATTTTTAAATAATGCTCAAAATTTTAGGTTGAAATTATAGTTTATTAGAAACCACTTGTTCACACATGGTTTGTTGTAGTAGAACTAAGTGCACCCTCCGAGACTGGAATAGAGCCCGAGATAGGGCATGTAAATAAATAAATCTGTTAGATCCTGAGGTGGCCCTCAACGCTCTACTTGCAAAATGGATTTTATACGCAATTGAACCTGGTAACTCTGGACTCAAGACATTGCTGAGATATCGTATTAATCGTATGAGACCTCACGCAAAGTCAAGGTTCTGGTTCTCTTCTCTTAGTTGGCTTATGGTTCATAAACTTTTTGTCTCGAGAGGATCAACAGTGTGGAACAGGACTATCTCCGCTTGGAAAAATATTGTCAAACACATTGAGTTAGTTCCCCCGGTTAATGTTGCTGAGGTCCTTTCCACCAGCATCTGGTGGTCTACGAGTTTTATAGGCTCGGATTTTAACTTTTTAGTGGATAGAGCAAGAACTTTGGCTAAGGCTGGGTTACGCTCAATTAGTGACCTATGGGATGGACGCTCTAATAGCTTTAAAACCTGGGATTCTATTTCTGAGGAATTCCCACTCTTTCCCATTGAGAAGCATCACTGGTTCCACCTCATCTTTCATATACCAGCAACTTGGATTCAACTACTTACTGTCAACATTGGGCTAGCCACTCAAGGCGACTGGGCGGGAATTTATGGGGCGCTTGATGATCCCCTCCCTGAAGTGGTGTGGAAGATTGACTCCCCCACTCTTGATCTCTTTCAACCCTATGTTCAAACTATCCATCTCCCCCAAGGTACTATTCGGGCTATGGTGGGCTCTCAATCTCAGCAGCTCTCAATGTTTCCAGCTAATATCCCAGTGACAATTCATAGGGGTGTAGTCCAACATGTACGTGTATTTCAATCGAAAAAGGGTAGAAGACGTCTTTCCCCTTGGTTGTTTGCAGGTCCCATCAATTCGCTCCAATTTGATGCAAGAAGGTGGAAATGGGACACCGGTACAACTCTTACTGAATATTCAGCAGCTCTTGGCCGGAAAATTCTCACCAAGTCGACCCAGTTGAACCGCTCAATCCCATCCAAGTGGCCAACTCTTCTTGTGGATGATTTCACCCCTTCTTGGAATGACATTTGGCTAAGAGCATGACCGCAAAAAAATGCAGCTTTCATTTGGTCGATTTGGCACAATGCTATAGCTATCAATTCATGGAGAGCGCAGATAATTCCTGGTATTGACACCCAGTGTGTTTGTTGTGCTTCAGGCAATGTTGAATCCCCCATCCACAGATTCTTTAGTTGTCCACGTGCTGTAGAAATCTGGGACTTTACTCAGACAATTGCCCATCATCTTAGAGGAGCATCTCCTATCTACGGTCCTCACCTTCGGCTTGATGCTGTCCAATGTATCTTCGGCTCTCCTATCCCTAGATCATTTCTCAAAATTCGTACTCTTTGGTCAATCATTAGAGGAGCTGTTCTTTGGTTATGCTGGATCATGCGGAACCATATGGTGTTTGCTCAAGATCGATGGCCTACTACTCGTCTACAACACTATCTTTGGAACTCCCTTCTGGATATTGGTAGAGCGGCATTTCTTAAGTCTGAATCCGCTTCCTGCCGCAAACTGCATCAAGCTGATAGTATTCGCCGCAAATTTAGGAAAATTTGGCTTCATGGCCTGTCTTAGCTTCTAGGACTGATAATTCCATTACGTGGAATAAGGAGGGTCCTCTAGTGTGCTCTTTCATTTAGGCTCCTTTCTTTTTGTTTTCTCTCCTTTGTTCTTTCTTTTTGCTCTTATCTCTTCATTTGTCCAGCCTTTGGCTTGGCGGTTACTTGTTTCTTAATACAATGGTTCTCATTTGTTATCAAAAAAATAAAAAAATAAATCCTATATAGAGGCTAAATCACCACTCTCTCTTAGTTAATGTATGAAGAGGAAAGATTTCCAACCATTTTGATATAACTTGATTATGGTGTAATATATGGAGGACAAACTATTATACATAGGTTTTGGACATGCATCCTCTCCCAACATATTTGGAGCTTCACTTATGCCTTGTATAATATCCTTATTGTTGATACAAACAACATGCCAACCTAATAGAACTTGTATCACACGTTTTTTGGAATACATCAACTTATAGACTTAGAAACAACCATATAAACTTTGGTCTCTTTGATAGGGTCCGTTCATTTGGGTCAATTCCTTCAAATCTACTCTTGCATTGATCTACAAATCTTTTGGGATAATTGCAACCTTGTCACAAGGTGGAATACTTATATTTGTTGTGTTTTATAAGGCTTGCTTGTGTTCTTGCTCTATCAAGTGTATTTTATTTCCTTTCAATAACAATGTTTTTGTCATTTGTTCCCCCTCCAAAAAAACAAAAACAAAACTAGGTGTACTTATTTGTAATTCACTAAATTGAGTGAGTCTTTGGAACATTTGTATTTCAAAAAATATATCACAAGAATGAGTGAAGAAGTTGTAAAACTTTGAATACAAAAGTTATAGAATGTGGCCTATTGTACACTTCTTCAAAAATTTGAAAAAAAACATGCAATCATATTTTAAAAGTTAATGAATCTCATCAATTGCAATTCTGAAGAGTTAGTTTTGACCTTCTTTTCTAAAATTGCTAAAACTAATTTTTATTGTTTTTTAATAAGACAAATTAGTCATATATCTTGGCATGCATTCTATATAAATGAAAAAATGTACAATGGTATACATTGTAGAAGACCTACTTTCACTGCAATTGTTAAAATTTGACTTTTGTACTTTTAAAAACTATTTAAAACATAAAAAATGCATTTGGTAATTATTAAAATAAAACTTGAAGATTTTTTTTATTGAATCAATGGTATTAAATTTTCCTTAAAATCCTAAATAATTTATAGGTTGCTCCATATGCCGCTACAAGATTGAAATTAACTTGTTTATCTTTTAAATGTCATCTTAAAGCAAGACTAATAATTAGTATATATATTCTCAAATATGTTTTGCAATCTTGCTATCATTTTCACCAATGACATTCAACAACCATGCTACTACTCTAAAATGTTAATTCCCTTGCATGTACATAAATGAAAGAATATTTCAAACTATGTAAAGCCTTAGTACTTAATTGTTAAAAAATATATTTTGAAGTAATTAGTTGATCAAATCAAACAATAATGTATCACCTATATACCATTATATACTAATAATACACTACAATAAATAGTAAAATTAGGTTGCCTTCACCAAAGAAGTTACCTTATAACTCACTGCTTGTCTAAATGGAGGCATATGCCATTCTCTAAACTCGAGCCCATAAACCAGTGCACCAACCCATGCAACACACATGGTTTATACAATACTAGATTCTTCTATAGTAATTATACATGTTAATATAGTGTAGAATGTCGAGAAACTAGTCTGGAGCAACCTAATTCTACTATTTAGTATAGTGTATCTCAATGTAATCACATATAGTTACTACTATGTATTAAGTATAAATTGGTATGTAAATGCAATTTGCATGTTTCTTTTCTTGAAGATCATAGAGCTATTTTGTTCTAAAATAAACCCTTCCAAACTTGAAATAACTAATAAATACATGAGCATTAGATTTTTTTGTAACCTTTAGAAGACCTTGAGTTCCTGAGTTTCCAAACTGTGAGGAATATAGGAACAACGCCACATCAACAGTCTAACGTGGTCAGGAGATTGTCACGTCAGATAATAATATATATATTTTAAATTTTTTTAAATTTTAATATTTTAAACTTTTTAAAATTAAATTTATTATTATTTAATAATCTAACTACATTGCTATGGTTGACAACAAGGAAAACAACCCAAAAATATTCTATTAGAAGCCCCCCCCAAACATCTAATGTCAGTGTTTGGAAGCCCTCATCTTCAACTATATTGAAACTGTGTTTTCAAACTATAAAATTCAACAAAAATTTACTTTAATCTTCACGTGATTACAAACATGAAGAGGTCATTGAGTAATGCACAAACATTTCAATTATATATCTTGCAATATCCAAAATGTAATGCTAAATGCATTGTTAAATGCTCATCAAATTTAAAATATCATAACACCATTAAGTGCACCTTCATTTTTTGCAATTGACTGAAACTAAAAATAAATCTTTATATTTTTATGAAGAATAATGTTTTATTAAAAATCTATAAAATCTTTAATTTTCTTGAAAAAATTGCTTGGAATCTAAAATTCTAACAAGTTCAAAGCTTAAATATGTAAATATCCTATATAAAAATTATCCTTTGAATGGTCCAATCTTTTTGCATATTAAAGAACAGATGATTTTCCTTCAATTTATTGTGTAAAACTTTATTAATTATGTATTCACAAAATTGAGTTAAGATCTAGTCATGTTAGATGTTTCTTGAATCTATAAGGAGCTCGAGATGAGAAGCAACTTTAAAAAAAAACAGCTCACAAAATTACCAACACCTTGTATTTCAATACTTTGAGGGATTTTTTCCCCTTAGAACTTGATTTTGACATTCAAAACAATATCTTTTGCTTTTGAGCAAATCTAACAAAATAAATCTTCTAAAGCCTAGTTTCTACTTTTTACTTTACTTGAAAATTTCTAAAATTTCTAAAATTTAGCATTTTATTGAATTTTGAAGTTGAGGATTGATACTCATGATACTAGATACATAGTGACATCAAAATTTATATCATACTATAACATTGTTTACAATTATATATATATATATATATATATATATATATATTATGAATTTTCTTGACATTTAGAAGACATTTGATTTCTTCCCTGAAATTCAAAAACAAAAAGTTTCACTTGTAAAATAATGACAAAATGAAAGATACCAGGCAAAGGTTTTGAACTTTACTACATTATCATAGGCTTCATCATTTCAAGATTAATTTCAAACTAATCAAGTAGAATAAAGAGTTCACATAAATTGTCTAAACTACAATAGAAACAAAAAACAAGGACAAGTATTTGGGAAATCTTACATTTCCTAGAACCAATATTGTGTCTTACAAGAAGTAAAAATCCTTTATAAAGGAAAAACTCTAAAATACATTGAATTCAAGTCAAGTACACCAACAAGTGAGTGTTACAAATTATTGAGGGGTGTTATTATATAGTTATGTGAGCCTAGGAACATGAGCCCATGAACCTCAAAGACTTTTCACCTATATTACAGGTGTCTATATTATAAAATCCTCCCACAATTATAATATAACTATATTATAGTTACCTATATTACAAGTGTTTATATTATAAGCACCTTCCGTGGTTGTAAGAATGTGTACATATATATATACACACACATGTTCAAGACTCACATGTTTGTATTTTTATGCTCACACGCTAGCATTGTTGCAAAATATTGGCTTCACATTATAGAAGAGGAGGCTTTCCATCGACAAAAGCTATATGCGAAGATGTAATTAAGCTTGAGTAGGTGCCTTACTCAAAAAGTGCGCCAATACAACATGGACAAAGCCAATCGTAGTGTACTTTCTTGTTCAATATACAAACCACAAACTCATTCCAAATGCTACCACAAACGGAGTCACACCATAACCCTCCTTCCACATTGGAGCCCCTAACCTAACCATAGTTAAGATCTGGCACTGTACCCTCATCCTGTTCCACTATCCGTAAGGGAGTTCCACCACCTGCAGAGTCACTCAGATTTTCTACAGAGTAACTTGATTGGGTCTCGGGATTAACTAATTCCAGGTAGAAGAAAGGGTCCAACCCATCAGCAGTGGATGGAACTGTGGTTAATTAACCTAAGGTTAACTCGTCCTTGTTTTCACACAGCAATGGCTGCCATGGCTTTTGTTGTAGCTGCCAGGACTTTGTCCTCCACGTCTGAGGTGGCCGCGTGCCCCGCGGGCTCCATTACTGATTGGACGTAGTCCAGCCTGTCATCAGCCCTCGCGCATCACGCTTACTGAAATTAACAAATAGGGCACACTGTTCTACCCATTTAAATTTTAAGTTTTTACTTTTTTAATAATTTTTCATTTTTCAACTATTTTTTCTATTTTAAAACGAATTTAAAAAATGCCTTCATTGCATGAATAGATAAGCTTTAACCACAGATCTACCGACTATTTTTAACGGGGTCTTCTGGGATTAGACTATTCATCAAGTCTCTGTATGGTACGTATCATTACAATAGTGAAATATTGTTCAGTTATTTCGGGGGAATAAAAACAAACTGACCCAACTAGAATTGAATTCCGTGTGAAAATGTACATGATGCATACATGGTCCCGTTACATGCACGCATGCATGCACCAAATATGAGGTCATGTACCCACGTGTACATTTTTCACACAAGAATTTCAATGTAAATTGACTTGTGGGAGTAACATATTATTTTTGAATATTATCTTTTGAAACCAAACGAGGAGAATTGAAAGGTCACATTGTTCCAACGTACCGGACTTCCATACTGTCGGTCGCCGGGTTCTTTTCGAATTGGGTACGACGCGGGGTCCCTTGATACAACAGCAACACCTGCAACATGAGAATCAACGTAAGAATCAACATAAAGAATCAACGAGCATTCAAGTTGTGAAATGTTGTATAACATTTTTGCTACGGGAAAAGTCTCACTGGACGTACGTGTGGGTTACCAAACGTAAGGTAATTATTCAGCAGGCCCTACCGAACTCCACATTAAAAATGTAGGAATTGAAGACATCATGCAGTCTACATTTAGACTGAATGATTTCAAGTTTGGGTTCCTTGAACTTACTACAGAAATGGTCCCGTCCACATGGGAATATCTATACTGTATATGATATTTAACGGTCAATTCAATAGCGCTATCCAAAGGCGTAAAGTAGTTGACATCCACTGCAGGGGTGGGTAGATGCGATGAATCCAATTATTCTAGTACGGGCTGAGCTGGAAATGAGGATTGTGATGATAGTTTCTAAAGTAGACCGCTCAAAAGAAACCATATCAATCTCTGGAAAATGGAGAAAATTATAGGACTGTAGCTTTATTACCTTGAGGTACTGGTCTTCATCTAGGGTGAACCTGTGGTACATTCCTGGTGGCAATACAATCAGGTCGCCTTTCTTAATCTCAATACGAATCCATTGTCCGTCGAAGTCTCGTACGTCCTCGTAGCCTGTGGATAGCCGCAAAGGTGGTGTCAGACTGTGTCAGAGTTGCAGACTTGTGCTTGGACTTGGAGATTTGGAGACTTGAGTGGAGGCAATTTGGACGTACCAATCTACAAAGGAGCCTAGTACTTTGAAGAGAAGATTCAGGGCTCAAAATCCTGCACGATTGGGTTTGGAACCAACAACAAAGTCTAACGACGGAAATCATGAACTATGACACTCACATGTACTGATTTCTTTTAGCTAGATTTAAGCATGATTCACAACATTCTTTACCTGAGAATTTCCTAACTAAAGTTCACCTTAAGACTGTCGTAAGTTGGGAACTTAAGTGACACCTAATAGCCTCACTAAATTACAGTCTTAAGTTCAGACTTGTGTGACAAATTAGATTGCCTCTCCACTCTCCAGTACTATTCTTGAAGAACGGTATTAATTAAAGTAGTGACCGGCATCTTACTACTTACTACTGATAAGGTCTACAACACATTCACAGAGGCGAAGGAAACATGCTAGTACGTACGTACTGATTGATTGCGTATTAATTTATCAGAAGGACCCTTAATCCATGTTGCTAATCCAGCTCCTTTGTAATTAACATAACACCTGCATAAACTCTACTCCACCATAGTCACACAAGAGAGGAGAATAAACGATTAACCCACCTACTCCATCAAGAATGAACCGGATCTCTTCATGGTCATGAAGATGCTCCATAAAAAACTTCTTCGTATTCTCCTCGAAGTTCGGGAGCTTTCTGGGAGTAACGGTCAACACTTCCTGCAACCATGCACCGCCAATTGTCAGAAAAGATCATAAAGAGTTTGTATGTACAGTACTGTAGTCATTATTATGTGAGGGGGTTGACCTCTGCAAAGTGCAAAATATAATTGGAAGAGAACGATCTCACAACTTGACCACGTGGCGTTGACTTGTGAAAATGGCAACAGCCCCCACCCCCCGAAAAAAATACAGGCCTGGCATTGGAACAGAGAAAATTAAAGAGGAACATGACAAATAATCGTAATGTCAATCTTTTAAGTACCTCGTAGTTGTAACCGCGAGTACTCTTGATCTTGTTCAGAAATCTATTGTTCTCGAAACCATCGGCTTCAATTTGTGTCCACGTGAGGACACCCAACTCTGAAAAGTTCCAAACTTATCAATTAGTATAGAAATATTAGAATCAGTTTTTGGAGATATCCAACTGGAGGGGAGAGCAGTGCCTTGCACGTCTGAACCTTGAATTCCAATGAGTAGAATGCGCAGCAAGCAAATTCATGCCCATACTAATATAACTGAATTATCTTTCCAAAAAAGAAAAAAACGCCGGTGTCCATACTAATTGAACTGAAGCTGCTTTCGAGAAAAGAGAACACTCCATTCAGTTCACTGACCTAAACTCAGGCACACGTATTTATAATTGAAACCACAGTTCATGTGGCAGCACATGAGGCGCATGCACGGTCTAAAATCAGAGACTTCCTTTTCAAGAAGCTCAGACACACTATCTAGAGAAATAATTTAAATATAATTCTAATTCATTTAAAACAGTAGCCAGGATAGTCTCTTACTCTGGAGATGATCGGTAGGGACTTCTCGGTTGGGATAGTACTTATGCGGCTGACAAGGGGGTTCATCGTTGGGGTTGTAGTACCAAGCCCGGATGGGTATTGATTTCTTCACTTCCTGCCACACCAGTACGAAACTTTAACTCAGAATTGGTACTGTCGGGGCTGAGGATGAGATCGAAATTTCAGTGGATACGAAGTTTGTCAGAATCTTATCGGCAAGGAAAATTGAAAGCGGTGGTGGTGGTGGAATGGACGGGAACGTACGCCATCATAGTCATCATCACTGGCACATGGATTTTTTACAGTACGGTGCATGATGTATATTCTACAGCATAACAGCAATGATGATGCACACGAGGGCGGCTCATGCATGCAACCTTCAAGCACCTTTAAATTTTGCCGCTGCGAATGACATTCTGTTGAAGTATCTACCGCCATTGTGATAACTAGCTAGATCGATGGTTAGACAAAGAGATCGATCGATATATCTCGTGACACCCTGCCACACAACGCATTCAATCATCAGTCCCATCGAACGAATCTGATTCAATTCCTCATCACAAATTAAAATCATGAAGTCTTCCCTGTTACCCCGTTCTAATTAATTTCCTACAATGCAGGAGATTCGGTTTCGAGGTTGCTTCGAAGACTGTCACTCTCACCAAAATTCTAACTTCATGACAGTTAGCAGCCGAAACAGGAGCAACCTAATTGAAAACCTGGTTGCAAACTTGCAAACGGACCAAACTTGTAATGGAACTGACTGACGCAACAAGCGATTGGTGCAGGAGAGAGAAGCAGTCAGCATACGCCGCAACAGGCGGTAAAGGACTAGAGAAAGGCGAAAATTCGGTTCAGTTGCGGTCCAGTACATGGAAACGACGCACTGTTACATCCGCAAGCAGGACATGTGGTCCTCAGTTTTGATCTTTTCGAGGAATGTATATAATTGCTCTACATGTCGAGGTTCCGGGGGAGACTAATAAATCTCCAGCAGCACTACACGGCTAAGTTAGCTAGTGAAAGTTCTAGTGACCGAGCCCAGTCTAATTTTACACCGAGTTCGAAGTTGAAGTATCGCGAGATTCCCGTTTCGTATTCCTATGTATCGAGCGAGGAAGCTCTTCACGCCCCCTTATGGAACGAAACTGAAGCACACCAGTTCGTTACATGCCCACCGATCGGACCAAACACACCACAAACTACGGACTCTCGAAATTCTCACTCTCGCCACTCTATCAAACAATCCGCAAAATTGCAGAGTACAAAAAAAAACCGATCTATCAAGCTCCACGTACACTAGAACTAAGCCCTCCAGCGCTCAGGTTCCATGCCAACCCAACTCACTCGATTTGCCCAGTGAATTGTAGGCGCTTCTCACTCCAGGAAAAAAAAACTAAACCCGCAACTACAGAACCCGAAGAATCCAGTTCCGAGCCAAGGATCGAATGCACCCCATGCCATTCCCTGTGCCAAGATCACCAACACTAGCATTCACAAAATCATGGCCACCATCTAGAAATGAAACTGTTTCGTAATCCCACTCAAGAACGAGACAGCATCTACTATCAATCTAGGCTACAAGTAGAATGGGATGGATTCACGTACGTACTGATTGAATGCTCTAAATGAACCGTCGGTTTTTGCTCCCCACACTTCATGAACCACCGAAATAGCAGCGTCGTGAACCTGCAATGGTATATATACCGAGCATCAACGTCTCTGGTAAAGGGCGCTGCTTCATTGCTCGTGAGGCAGTTGCAACAAGACGTTTGTCGTAATCTGCAAGCTGCCGTGATGGCGACTGTTAGGAAGGAAGGACGAGGAGAAGAGAACTCCTAACTTGCACTACCTTGGATTCTACCAGTACGTAAAGAATCGTTTTTTATGGAGCATTTGGTGCGCACAGCAGTGAATAAACTCTCACTGTCCGCCTAATACTGTAAGCTTAATAAGGTTCATTCTTCGTTGAGTGTCTGTCTGAGGTTGCGGGAGAACCTGTTTGGGAGGGGGAAAGCTGAAGGTGCGTGGCTGTTTCCCGGAAGATCTTTCGGTAAGAGGTGTGGGACTGGAGGAGGAATTGCGGCCAGGAATCTCGGAGGCTCCATCAATTCCTATATTAATGAACTATTTTTTATAACATTGAATCTGGCTTCGTCCAGCCTCCCCATTTGGCCGAAATAGTCCGCTTCCCACTTTCGGCGTAACATGATTAGCGGAACGCAATTTTACCAGGAGGGCCGACGGAAGGAGGGAAGAGACGCTGCTTCCTGTACGCCGCTGGGAGAGAGCAGGGAGGCATGTCTTTGGGCCAGTGGCGGAGCTTCAGCGTTAGTGCTTTGGGCGATTTGTCGTCAGAAACCGACCTGGTCGGCCAGAGGGAATCGACGAGGCTTTGGAAACCTCGACCATCAATTTGAGGGTACAACTTTTCGCAAATTCCATCCAAACTTGAGTCAAGAATTTGCCAAATCTTTCTTGTTCTTGTAAACTTCATAACTTAACCCCTAAAATCCCGTTTGTCCCCTTGGGAGACAATTTGGGTCCGGGTAGGTTCCTATTGTCTCAATTTGAAGTGAATTTTTTTGAGATTTTTTGAAGTTGTGTAGCTTTGCAAGAGCTTTGTGGATATATAATTCTTGTTTCAATCGGACGCCGGATGAAAAAGTTATGGCACAATGAGCAAGAAATGCAGATTGGCGGGCAGCCCAAAAAAAATTACAAAAAGTCAAAATAATTTTTTTTGAATTTTTTTACTAAAAGATTATGTTTTTACCTATATATGAAGCTTTGATTCATTCTATTTGGACTAGGGATGAGAAAGTTATGGACAATCTTAGTTTTTTGGGCAATTTAAGCATCTTCTTGAAAAAAACTTTTTGTTCAACTTTGAATGCTAATATCTTCCAATCCGTACGGTGAAATTTGATGAAAATTTTCCTACATGATATGAGACAAGTTAAGTACAAGATCCTACGGTTAAATTTATAAAAAAAACAAAAAAATTGGTTTCCTTAAGTGAATATAACATAAGTGGTGGTTTTGAGTGATTTTTGACAGAAAACACCCTCGGGGTTTTAGGGGTTAAATGGATCAATAGGGATCAAAAGAATTTAAAATAGCAAAAATAGGCTTCCTCATCCTACACTTGATCGCCACATTGACAATACGTAAAATTCCAAAAAATTCACATTGATGGGCTTTGTTGGCTATGCAATTATTTGGTTAGTGAGCAACGCAAATGTTTTTCAATGGGCAATTTGTTGCTAAAAATTGACTTGGTCTAGTGGCCAGTGACAAGCCTACAAAGAAATTGAGATTTTTTGGAGCATTTTTTTGCCAATTCTATCTGAGCTTGGTCTTAGAATTTTCCAATTTTTTTTTATTATAGTGAAATATTTAACTCAAATAGATTAGTAGGGATCAATAAAGTTTAAAATAGTAAAAATAGACTTTCTCATTGTATAGTTAATCACCACTTCAACAATATGGAAAAATCAAAAAAAAAATTATGCTATTAGTGACTGTAGTGAGGTTGTTTCACCAATTCATTATTCTAATTCTTATGGTGAAAATACTTTCCAACACCAAATGGCAGCATTGCCTAGAGCATCATGAATGCAACACATAAGACTGACTACACAACAAATATATTATTATCTTTGAGGTGGTAAAAAATTAGAAATTGAGACTTAGTCTACTACTATTAGAAGCACATTCAAAATCTCATACATGACAAACAATAAAATTCGGATTTGGACTTAAGAAGATGGATATAGTGCCTATTAGAAGCAAGTTAAAAGACCATAAAAATAATGTGCTAGTGTAGCAAAGCATCTTTAAGAAAGAAAACGAGCACGATAAATTTTCAGCAAAAGCAATGTCATTAATAACATGCAAGCAAGTAAAAAATGTCATCCGATTTTGTTCATCCATACATAGCTTGTATATTGTTCCCTTTAACATTATTTTGTGCTAGTATATCCCCTAAAGGTTTTGACTATGTTTTCACAAAAAAACGCTCCCAAACTGCCATTTCTAGTACAAGTACCAAATTTTGGAAAAAAAACATTTTTGGACACATGTAAACGTAGGATCTTGTAGTAAACTAGTTTGAGAAGATGTGGAAAAAATTTCAGAAATTTCCACCGTGTAGATTGCAAGATATTAGCATTTGAAGTGACAAAAACCCTTTTTTGTCCCTGCGAAAAACCGGGCAGCTGCACTTCACATGGTCACATTTGTATGAAAAAATGTCCAAAATGGTGGTAACTCTTTGGATTCATTCTTCAAAGCAAGTTAGCTACATGCTTGAAAAATTTCAGATCATTTGGAATTGTACAACATATAGGAAAAAAATAGTAAGTAGAAAGAAGTAGAAAATGATTCAAAACACTAAATTGTTAAGGATGCAATTATGGAATTGAAAAATGCCAATCCAAACGATTGTAATGTTGTAATAAACAATCTACACCTTGTGTTTATATTTTTTTCCAAAAATATTGAAAATGGAGTTAAATAAAGGACTTCAAAGTTTATTTTAGAGTAGAGATTCCATAACTACCCGCAAACTACCCACAACTAAAATTCC
This sequence comes from Antitrichia curtipendula, assembly GCA_951230915.1. Classification (NCBI taxonomy): domain Eukaryota; kingdom Viridiplantae; phylum Streptophyta; class Bryopsida; order Hypnales; family Leucodontaceae; genus Antitrichia; species Antitrichia curtipendula. The sequence goes on along the minus strand of OX579638.1, from coordinate 5,032,470 downwards.
TCATAACTTTCATCTCATAAATCAAAGTGGAATGATTCAAAGCTTTCCTTGTGCACATAAATCTAGAGCACCAATTTCAAATTTTTATTTCTCTAGAAAATGATTTTTAAATAATTTTTTTTTGCTGCCCGGTCTGCCCGCCGAACAATGAAAACTACATATCATACCATAACTTTTTAACCATGTGATCAAAAGTTATGAAAATTGTTGGGACCTAAAGCTACTCCTTGGGCACATCTTGTGTGAAAATTTCAAAGAAAAAAAATAAAAATTCCATTCGTGGTGAGCTGCCCCAAAACGCTATGTTGTCAAAAAACGGTGTTTGGTCCTTTAGGGGATATTGCATTCAAAAATTTGCAAAATTTATCTCTACATCTCTTGTTGTACTCATCCAATGCTTGATTTGAGAAAAGACTGGAATTTAGATTAGAGAAAATATGCAATCAGTCAATAAAGGCATGAATTACTACATTGATTTTTCATAATTATATATTTATTTTCATGTGGTGAGATGGAAAAACAAGGTGATATAGAAAATGACCTTTGTTTCACTACAAGAGAAAGGGATGTTTTAAGTAAGTTGCTAAGTATAGTTCCAAACATAAGATTATAAGTAATGACCTCTAAAGAGATTTTCAATGAAAATCTATTAAAAATACATGTGTTTCTAGTGAAAATTTGTTGAAAATCTCCAAGAAGGTCATTACTTATAATCTTATCTCTAGGACTATATTTAAAAACTCACTTAAAACACCTCTTTCTCTTATAGTGTTTTAACTTGTCAACTTCTACACTCTTGATGTGCACCTCCATTCCTCCAATGCTTGATTTAAGGCTTGATTAGTTTACACTATTAAATTATCAAAATACATCCATTTCGATGTGGTGAAAGTCAAAAATTGAGGAAGAATCTTGGGTGACACATATCTAATTAGCCTAAGATTTCACTCTTTTTCCTCCTATTCTTATTTGAGGGCTTTTGCATCACTCTATTTTTTGTCTTAAATTTTTTATCCAATATACGGAAGAGCCAAAAAAATCCATCTGAACTAAAGAAGAGCCATTCTATACATGACTAATGTATATTACTAACTTTTCTAACCTCCAAACAAAAGGTCAAATGGATTATTGCAAGAAAAAAACATATTGACATCCAATTCAAATAAAATATTATATTCTACATTTTGCAAAAAAAGGCCATTTTGAAAACCAACATTTAAATCTTTAATACTGCAGACTATTTCTACATCAATGTTGTTTACAAGATTATGTTATTTTAATTATTTAACCTCTAAAGGACTAGCCTACTATTTTAGCAACATAGCAATTTTGGGCAAGTACTTGTGATTACAAATTTGAATATATTTTAGGCTGAAATTTCAATGGAATGTGGGGATGAGGAGTATCTTTCATATGCACTAAATCTCATGACATTTGAAAATACGAGTCAAAAGTTATGGCCAAATATGTTACTTTTTTCACCGGTCGGGCAGTCTGGGCAGATTTTTTTAAATCATTTTTTTTTCAAAACAAAAATTTGAAATTGGTTTTCTAGAGTAATATATGCATGGAAAGCTTTGAATCATCCCATTTCAATCAGTGAGTCAAAATTTATGAAGAGTTTTTGTTTGCAGGGCAGTTGTAGATTTTCTACTCTTAAATAAACTTTAAAATCCTTTATCTTACTAAATTTTCAATATTTAAAAAAAACAAAAAAATATACAATGTAGATTGTTTATAATAACATTTCAACCATTGAGATTGGCATTTTTCAATTCCATAACTAAATTCTTAACAACTTTGTATTTTGAATCATTCTCTACTTCTTTCTACTTACTATTTTTTTCTTATATGTTGTACAAATCCAAATGATGTGAACTACATCCATAGATTTGTTTTATTCATAAAGGGCTCTTTCAAAGCCTTGGTGTCCAAGAGGCACTCCCAACTTCAACTCAAGCTTTGTTTTCTCTCCATTATAGTATGTTGAGGTCAAATTCGTTAGACCTAATACAAAATCATTTCTTTTGGGGGTCATTGTAAGAAAGATTGTTCCTATTTACCGTCACAATGAGGGTGGCTTTTTTCTCATCCTCTATAAACTTTGAAGCATAAACCTTATAAATTTGAAATTTTTATTAGAGGTGCTTAACTTGATGATAATCAGATAAAAAGAAATTTAGAAATTAAAAATAATAATTTTATATTTTAAAAATATTTTTGTTTACTTGTCACACTATGAGGTTTAGGGGGGTTTAATACATCAGGAGTTCCAAAATTTAATGATCTGGAGATGAAATTTTCAGGGTCTATTTTCATAGTAGAAAACCATATTCCTACTCAAAAAAAAATCTAAAAACATATTATTTTGTATCCTCCACATGAGCGTAAACAATACTCCCAATGCATGCAATTTCTGAACAATGAAGATGGTTCTAAGATCAATCTTTTTGTGAAATCTCATCACTATGAACTCTTTCCAAATGGGCAATTTTTAGTTTTTGTAAAAAACTTTTTTTCCTAGTTTTTTACAAATAAAAATGTGAAACTACAATGAAAGTACCTATTTTCATGAGATTTTGCACTTTTGTAGTTCTCATGTTTAGAAAAAATTTCTATGCTTTTCCTTCCTATGGTTTTCCTTCACATTTTTTTAAAATTATTTTTCTAATTATAAAGTACTCCCGAAGTAAATGAGTACTACGCAAAACGCTATATTAAACGCATGCTCTTTCTTGCACTGGCTTTTTGGTTGAATTTTCTTTTGTTAATTGGATTTAGAATTTTTGGAATTTCGTTTTATAAGATTTGAAATACTTCGCAATATTTAGCAGCATGGTCTTTACCGGTCTTCATAGCTTTACCGCAGTTCTTGTGGCTTATTCAATATTATTGTGATGTTTTGCAATAGGGTCTTCATAGCTTTACTGTGATACTTGTCGCTTATTGATACAGTACCTTTTCGGTACATTGTGACACAATGTGCTAAATCCATTTTATTTTTCAATAAAATGGATTTGGGCACATTGTATCACTAATTATTTACCCAACCCACCCACCCAAATATTTTTAATTTAAATGTTTTAAATTAATTTTTTTCTTGAACCTCCCCCCTCCCCTCCCCCTCTTTGTAATTTCCAATTTCAGTAACTCTCACAAACAATATGGGATAAAGGTTTCCCAAATACATATCCGTATCCGTATTAGTACCCGTACCCATATCTGTATCAGTACCCGTACCCGTACCAGTATCAGTATCAGTACCCGTACCCGTATCTGTTCGTATATATATCCGTATCAATATCCGTATTGTACCCGTGTCCGTATTAGTACCCCGTATCCGTATCGGTACCCGTACCCATATTAGTATCCGTATCCGTATCCAAGTTTGTTTTAGATCAACGGTTGTGGGGGGGGGGGCTTGTAATTTTTTTTGGAATGAATCAACGGCTCTCGTTTTTTGAAACATTGATTGGCGGGGGGGGGGGCAACTAATGGCATTGCCAGTACACTTTTGGTGCATTGTGTGATACTTGTCGCTTATTCAGTATATTTGCAATTTATTTTCATTTCTCATTTTTCATTTTTAAAAAATTCAAATTATTTTCATTAATATTTCTACACTGTTCAATTATGCCACTTTATGATTTCTGGAAATTTTATTACATACCATATTGAATTATTTTTTGAATTATTTTTCAACGAATCTGACCCAAGCATAAGATATATATTGATGGTGTTTCTGCAACTTCAAGTTGTACCCTTGCCATAATTGCCACAAAAGAAGTTAACCCCAAAAGGCCCCATGCACCACATTTTGGAGTTGTTAGAACATTGATAGTTGTGTGCATTTAGGAATTAAAGGTCGCTTTATGCCTAGAGGCTAGACCATTTTGTTGTAAAAGAAGCCCAAAATCCTCACTTGTAATTGGATAAAAGGCTGAAATTGGTCCAAAATCCTTTACACCTACAAGTTGAGCCAATTAGGTGGAATTAAATTTTTATTAAGAAAATAATAATCTAACATGGCCTCGAGTTCAATGAATTGGGTGCATAAAGAATGTGAGACAAATTCTTGGCTGTAGGGCCAATGTCTGATTTCAATTAAAAGAAATTTTTTATAAGATATTATTCTTTTCAAACAAATTAGATTCATTGGATTTTGTGCAATCGGACTCAAAGAGAATTGGCCTGACTTCTAGATGTAAAGCGACCCTAAAAAGAGAGAAAGAAGGGCTGAATTTTTTTAGGTTTTATTGAATCGGACCCGCCTCTTGGCCTCAAGGCCTTTACAAATTTATATATGGGACAATTGGCCCATTGTGTTTCTAGTAAATTTTTACTGAAAATCTCAAAAAATTGTCATTACTTAATATCTTATCTCTAGGACTATACTTAAAAACACACTTAAAACACCCCTTTCTCTTGTAATGAAATTTAGTTTAATTTGCAAAAAGTTATTGGTTGGCTAGAGAGAGATATGAATTGCATGAATGTGGAGATAGGAGAGATTCAATAAATTGAAAAGTTGCAATGTTCGGGGGTTCACACTTTCAAGGGAAGCAAAAGGGCCCCCCTTAGCATTGATTAATAATGGTACGCATATATCTATTGCAGGGGTGCACAACAAATCTGTCATGCAAAAGCAAGTCTAAACAATATGTAAGCAAATATTGTCTTAGATTCATTGCTTTGAACCAATATTGTTGATGGAGAAAGGAGTCACCAACCAAACTAAAATTAGACTTATTGTACCATAATTGTTGCTCTTTGGCACCAATTGAAATAAGAATTGAAATGATATAAATGAAGAATATTGGTTCAAAGCAAATAACCTTTCCTAAGTCAATTAGAACAATTGGTTGCACGACATTGATTTATACTTTTTGTGCTTGTAATACTAATTTATCAAATCACACTCTTTTGAATTAGCACAAGCTGGAAATTAGAAAAATTGTTACATCATACCAATTACTACAAAAATATAAAAATTTAGTGACGCTAATTTTGTAGATAATCTTAATTCTCCCTTGTCACTATTGATACAAATCCATATAGTAGGTTGGTTTAGATAGACCAAGGGCACAACTCACAAGAAGACCCACGTACCGATGGCAAGACAGACTAGTTTTGAATAGCTATTTTCATGGATCATTTCCCATGTCTCCATATACAAAATTTTCATTGCACTCATTTGTCTTATTAGTATGCATGACACTAATTTACCAATGTCATGCTATTTGTAAAATAATTAAATTAGTGTAGGACAGAATATTATTATATTTTCCAGGTGACACTAATTTCTTAAATGACACTAATACCCCTTCACTGATACGACAAATCAATGTAGTGTTGCAACCAAATCCACTCTTAGTCAATGTGACCCCGCCTAAGCTTATTGTTGCTAGTCTTCAAAATACATGGGCACTAAGGTAGAAGGCTCAAGAATAGTGCGGGCATTAAGAACCACACACCTATAAAATGTACATACTGTTTTTTCATAGCCTTCACTGATGTATAAACAATGTAAATTTTCAGGGGTGGACGATTTTGGAGCCCTATGTCAGTTCAACTTCAAATTTTCATAACTAATTTCAAAAGGCTCCAAAGAATATGAAACAACTTAGGTTAGATGCCAAATCCACTTCTCTTTTCAAGGAAAATTTACTGAAAAAATATTTCAAGAAGTTTTTGCCTTCCCAAAATTCAGTTTCAGCTCTTAGGTGGACGATTTCTGGACCTTTTACCTTAACCCCTAAGTGCCTAAGCCTTTCCAAGGGTGTTTTTCCTATGAAAAAAGAGCATAGGAGAGTAGTTATCCCCCATGAAGCAAAATTTATTTTTTTTGAAATCTGACCGCATAGATGTTTCTAGAGCTTGCTTGTTAGTATGTATACCAATTTTTGAGTATAAAATTCAATAGGAGTTGTGAGATTATAACAAAAGAAAAGTATGCATTCTATTTTTAGTGTGCTGTCCCTCCCCACTATGTTGCTGAAATTTGCATATAAAAGTTTTTTGGGATGGGAGGTGACATGAACAACTACAAATAGTGTTAGTACACTAAAATGCACTTTCAAAAAACTTAATTTCACATGAAAAGCTATCAAACTCATTATACAGTCGACCTTGTAATTGTTGGAATGCAATTTTGTTTGATAAGTGGAAATTGCAAAAAACTCCAAATCAACACTTGCATGTTTAAATTTTCAAACGGTGAAAATCACGAAAACACTTTACTCTTTCCATTGGGACCATTTTCAAAGCAAATGAATATGTACAATTTTTTAGATCTCAAATCAAGTGAAATTGATGAGCTTTGTTCAAAACCGAGAAATGAAGTAAAATTGGCAAGCTTTACTCTTCACTAATGGTACGTATATGTAGTTGAGGACCTCTAGAAAATCAAATATTAACCTTTTTCAGTGAAAAATGAAAGTTTTCAATAGTTAACCCTCAAAACTGCCCGTAAAAATTTTTAAAACGGTCAAACGTTTTTAACTGCCCACTGCAAAATGAGCCTGAAATTTCAGGTCGACCATATATGGTCGCCCAGGCAGTTAGGGGTTAACTAACTAAAGAGGGACCAGCCAAGGCTTGCAAGTGCTGAGCCTGCTCAATTTTCTGCCGCAAGTTGGGTGTGTTCATCATGCAACAAATTTCTTTGACCGGACTTGTCAAATGCCGTCGAGGATTTGAGAGGCTGCTCATGTTTGAAGAATGATCCGGTGTCGTGGGGAAAGAAAAAGAATGTTCTGGCGTCATGGGGAAGGGGGGGGGGGGGGGGGAAGCCGTCATCATGGTGGTGTGTGTGGTGGTGGTGGGGAGAATGAGCCTGCAGCTGAGGATTCAAAGGGTGGTAACTTCATATGCTCTTTTTCTTTGCCATTAGCAGGGGTCCGTTCTGTCACGTCTGACTGTGCTTCTTCGATAAAACCAAAGTCCACCTTCATCATGGGTTTTTTGGCTTTTGAGAAAAAGTTATTCTCCCTCTGGTATGGAGGCTGAAGGTCAGGCAGGCAGTGACTCAGGAGAATGTCCTCTGTGAGTCATGTCAATTTCACATAATAAAAGCTCTTTCATCCAGGCACCATCCAATTAGTACAACATTAAGCTCTCAAAGCTCGACGTGTACATCTTTGTTTGTGTAATCGTTATCTAATTTTTTGCAACACTTTCTGGTCCAAATGTTGGTGTTGCCACAGTCCGGGGAGATTTTTAGCTTAACCAGCTAAAATCTTACATTTTCTCAGACCAAATGGTTGTTTGAAGCATTCTCTTGGCTAGGCCTTTATAAAATAGAGAATATTCTTTAACCCCTAAAGGTTTTTGACTATGTTTTCACAAAAAAACGCTCCCAAACTGCCCTTTCCAGTACAAGTACCAAATTTTGGAAAAAAAACATTTTTGGACACATGTAAACGTAGGATCTTGTAGTAAACTAGTTTGAGAAGATGTGGAAAAAATTTCAGAATTTACCACCGTGTAGATTGCAAGATATTAGCATTTGAAGTGATAAAAACCCTTTTTTTGTCCCTGCAAAAAACCGGGCAGCTGCACTTCACATGGTCACATTTGTATGAAAAAATGTCCAAAATGGTGGTAACTCTTTGGATTCATTCTTCAAAGCAAGTTAGCTACATGCTTGAAAAATTTCAGATCATTTGGAATTGTACAACATATAGGAAAAAAATAGTAAGTAGAAAGAAGTAGAAAATGATTCAAAACACTAAATTGTTAAGGATGCAATTATGGAATTGAAAAATGCCAATCCAAACGATTGTAATGTTGTAATAAACAATCTACACCTTGTGTTTATATTTTTTTCCAAAAATATTGAAAATGAAGTTAAATAAAGGACTTCAAAGTTTATTTTAGAGTAGAGATTCCATAACTACCCGCAAACTACCCACAACTAAAATTCCTCATAACTTTCATCTCATAAATCAAAGTGGAATGATTCAAAGCTTTCCTTGTGCACATAAATCTAGAGCACCAATTTCAAATTTTTATTTCTCTAGAAAATGATTTTTAAATAATTTTTTTTTACTGCCCGGTCTGCCCGCCGAACAATGAAAACTACATATCATACCATAACTTTTTAACCATGTGATCAAAAGTTATGAAAATTGTTGGGACCTAAAGCTACTCCTCGGGCACATCTTGTGTGAAAATTTCAAAGAAAAAAAAAAAAAATTCCATTCGTGGTGAGCTGCCCCAAAACGCTATGTTGTCAAAAAACGGTGTTTGGTCCTTTAGGGGTTAATTTTCTTCTTAAATGATTGTTGTTGTTTTTCAAAGATTTTGAAATCCATTTGAAAATTCTCAAAATCAACTGGCTAGCTAGTAACAAAATGCTGGTACTCCCCGTACATTAGGTGTTGCATTTGGGGCAAATAAAATTATAGGTGTACAGACCTCACTTAACGATTCAACTGCGTTTCAATTATGTCATAGATTTATCTTGCAGGGTTTGCTTTTAGGGGCACTGACAAAGCACCTACAGACAATATTGCCGCGGTGGAAGCTGACATGTGCACGATTAAGTTAGTGAGTAGGATATTGGGGTGCGATGGTTTATAAAAGTCCAGCAGCTCCTACTCCCAGCCTCCGTCCCTCTCACAGATTGAGTGATTCGAGTTGAATAAGTTCAGTGACAAAATGAAGCTATCACCGAAATGTGTGGCGCACATGATAGACTGTCGTTGAAGCACTCAATTCCGTCAGCACTCGCCAATGGGGGCGCCCCAGCAGACGAACTAATGAAGGTGACTTGCAGGAGTCCTGACTGACTGACGGACTGACTGACTGACCCTCCCCCGCCATGATCGGGCCCTCGCTTTTTCTGCGCCAACCCTGCGGTGGGTCAATTCTCCCAAGGAGGGAAAAATATCCACGAGTGCTCAGCCACTCATCATTCGACACATCCCATTTTTTCATGATTTTTTGATGGGGAGTTGATCGATGTTCCTACCTCTGGAACCTGACTGACCCTCCTGAACCGTCTTCGGGAAGGCAACGGCAGTCGCTTTAATGATCAATGGCAGTCACTGGCCATTCGGTGAAGCTTAGCTGAGACATGGTCTTTCAGGCGGTGGCTTGGAAGGCAGTGAGGCTCCAGCAGGAGCATGGCATTCAAAGGCCAGGCATCGGGCGGCATGGGTCCAGCAAAAAAATTATTTCACGAAAAAAAAAAACAGCATTTTTTTCCAAACACTGTTTGGGAATTGAATGGATTACTTGTTTGTCCCATCCTTGGCACTCATTCTTTTGACGTGCAAGTCTCCTGCTATGGGAAAAAAAAAGAATCTCCGTCATTGCTTTTCCAATGAATTAGAATATATAGACAAATAAGAGCATCGCTAGCGTTTCACATCAAAGGTGGACGGTCCGGGCCTTGGCTGTGGTGTGAGCGGGATTGTGGCCCCACCAAGTTCCATGCTAGGGTTGTTGTGAGCTCAACCATGCTAAAGTTGCCCTCTAAGACAACATCCTTGCCAAATGTGTTGATTTTTAGGCACAAATTATGTCAATAGTTATTTTCTCTTGTTCTATAATAATTGCTTGCTTTCAATTTCTATATCAAATTTCAATGCTAAATTTTTTGGAAGGCTCATAATAGTTACATGCGGGCTAGCCCGACGGCTCAAGTGGCACAATGACTTTTTATGACGAGTGAGTGGTGGAAATGAGTGGGGAATGAGGCTAGACTACAAGTAAAAGGAATGCCCAAAGTCCAATGCATTTACATCACCTTCCTACCATTGGCTAACATTATTGTAAATTTCTACAAATTCCTACATGAGTTACTATTTCAAACCTCATTTCATGTCTTTCTTCACAACCAAACATGACAATCAACTTTTTTCTAGTGAAAGAGTTATTTTTTCAAAAATTTATTACCTGATTGAAAATTGTTCTAAATTTAGTGACTTGGAAATTACAATGATAAGGATTAGATAACTTTTGAGAGCCAAGAGATTTGCAAAAGTCAGCAACTTAGTGCCAAGGTGTTTCTTTGAATTTCAAATGATCAAATCTATACTTTTGGGTTAATGAAAGTGAAAAAGAGTCATGGATATATAATAATTGATTTTAATCTTTTCATCCAACTAGGAACTAACTCAATTGCTTTGAAACTCAAACTAAGTTGGCATTTTGGTACCATATAGATCATATTTTCTAGATGCTCATACAAAGCACTAAAGAATGTTCCAACATAGTTAGGATGAACCAAGAGTTCAACCACATGATTGTTAGGCCCCCTTGTCAATTTCTCTACATCCTTCCATCTTAATCCATTCATACAATCATGGTAAAAATTGGTTGGTTCATTCGTACATGCTCACCCAACAAGACTAAATAAAATTGAAAGCACTCCAAGATTCTTTAATATCAGGAGAGATTCAAGGAGAGATACAAAAAAGTGAGAGACAAGCACTATTGACTTCTTATTTCAATTTAAAAAAATAAAGAAGGAAATCCATGAAGTTGGAAGACCACACAATCTTGATAGGTTGCTTTTCTTTTGGAGACCGTCATTTCCATGATGGGTTGAGAAATCAAAGTGGACTTGTGCATGACCTTATTCCTACCTAAATGCAAGGATGGGCCTTACACAAAAATAGTCTCCAAGAGACTAGCCATGTTCTACAATTGAATAAAAACTTAGCCCCTATTTTGTAGGTGGTTAATTATGTCTTTTGTAACCATTACTAGCTTATTGGAGGTCTACCATCTTAAATATGAGCTCAAACTTTTTTCCGTCTGCATTAACTCCTAAAGGCCCATTTGTCCCCTTGGGGGACAATTTGGGTCCGGGCAGGTTCCTGTGACTTCAATTTGTAGATAAATTTTTTGGGATTTTTTGAGGTTGTGCGGTTCTGCGAGAGCTTTGTGGATATATAATTTTTATTTCAATTGGTGCCCGGGAGAAAAAGTTATGCCAGAAATAGAGTTCGGCGGGTAGCACAAAAAAATCACAAAAAGTCAAAATAAATTTCTTAAATATTTTTTCCAAAATCTATGTCTTTTCGTGTAGATTTGAAGCTTTGATTCATTCTATTTGGACTAATAATGAAAAAGTTATGGACAATCATAGTTTTTCGGGCAATCTAAGCATCTTCTTGAAAAAATAACTTTTAGGATTCATTTTTTAATGCAATTTTTACAATTTTCAAATTTTTTTTGTTAGACAAGGTTGAATTTGCTTGCTAGAACAATCTCACCGTTGGGATTATGGTATTTCAATTTTGTCTTAGAGCTATTAACGATTTAGTTATTTCTTCAATCTTGAACCTACTTCTACTTAACAATTTTTTAATGAGTGAAAATTTAGTGTTTTTTTCTTGAATTTTTTTCCTTAGATTCTCAACTGAAGTATTCAACATATAAACTTAGAAAATCAAAATCAGCCATACAAAAAATTTAAGTTAAAAATAGGTTCAAAGCCCAGAAATCTAGTCAAGCAAGGTGCAAAAAAATTGATTTTCTTCACTTTGAATGCAAATATCTTGCAATCTATTTGGTCAAAGTTTCTGAAATTCCTTGCATACATTCTCATACTAGTCTAGTATAAGATCCTACGGTTAGATATGCCAAAAAAAAACAATCTTTATAATTTTTTGCTCTTTGCAGTAGAAGTAGCAGTTTTGAGTGTGTTTTGATGGAGAAAGGGCCTCGGGGCTTTAGGGGTTAAAACGACCAATTTCAGAGTTTTTATGCCCCCAATTTTTAGAAATTGTCATGGGTTTTATTCCTCCTGAATGTTTGGATAATACCAGTACCTCAAAGTGCAAGTGCACTTCCATCTGAGCCGCCTCCATTTGTCAACTGAGTATCTGGCAGTGACTGCTCCTATTCTGAAAGGACATGGCTGGTGAACTGATTCCAAAGCAAACTCGCAGCAAGAACACAAGGCACGCAGATAAAAGAACTGTTCAGAGGAGCGATTGGACGAAATCATTTCGAAGGTTATTGGCTGAAATAGCATCCTTGTCCTTGTCCAGTGAAATGTTCGGACCTTGGCATAATATTGTTAATCAGCTTAAACCAGTCCTCTTCAATGGAAGGATAATGCCTCCCTGTATGCCTGGGAGTGAATTTGGTTATAATCCGTAGAGAATTGTTGGGTGGCTGGGAAGTTGCAATGCTAGTCGGTTATTGGATGAGTGGAAAGTTGCAAGAGAGTCATTGGTTGGCTCGGAAGTTGCCATGCAGGGCCCTACCTTACACAAGTTTACTGTAATAGAGGGAGAGGATGATGGAATGTCCAATTCATTCACTGCCCACTTGACCTAACTTAAACTTTCAGTTGCTTAAAAACTCAGTCTTGTGCGGACATTCCCATTTGATCCAGGTGGATTTCAGCTCATCCTTCCAATTGCAACATAACCCAGTCCACAAAATTGCGGACTGGAATGATCTTAATGTCCCATGCACTACGTTGGAGGACCACAGGGAAAAAGGATAATTCACTTGACACCCAAACTGGGTTCATGGGCAATATCCCGTTTGCAATGCTTGGCATAAGGCAGTGGGCTCTTAAAGCGACCTATTAAGAACTGATTGCATTTGGGGGGAAGCTAAATTCCTTGAAATAATTTTCAGTAAATTTTCGTACGAAGAAAAATGGAATTGGCATGTGACCCAAGTCATTTCATATATTTTTGGACTTTTGGGGAATTAGTTACAAATTTTTGAAGTTGAAATACGGTGGTCTCTGAAAGCACCCCCCTCTTGAAATGTACATCATTGGTAAACTGAAGAAAGAAAAATGTTCCTATGTGTTAAAAGGTCACTTTTAGAGTCAAGTCGCTTTTAGGGCACCCTACCTTAGTTATCGGACATTTGAGTGTTGGATTGCAGTGTGAGTGCTTCTGGCCCTAACAATGTGACGAATTCTATTTCATCAAGTTGACAAAATGGTGATCTGGAGGGAGTGTCATTTCTTTGATCACCGGTTCACCACCACTGTGAGGTAAGTTCACTGAAAACCAAGGTAGTGGTTGTGCCCTAATAAATGTAGACGTCTGTCCTTGTGAAATGACATTGAAATTAGGGTTCAGATTTGAAATTTTAGTAATTCAACTTTAACCACTTAGTATAGCATTTGCTTACCATTTTCAAAATGTCATTTCTGAACTTTACATGATACTTGAAGAAACTTATGTAAATGTGACTTTAAAAAATCAGATATCACCAACGCAATACACAATCATGGCTGTCAGTGTTTTTTCTCGATTTTGAGCAATCAAGACATTTTTCACAGTCACTGCATTTCTGGTGGAGTTGCAATGTTACTGCACCAGCACTGCTGAAGAACAGATGAAGGGTAGAAGCTATTGGCCAAGCTTAAGCTTAATACTGGTACCCTGCATGAGGGACTCATTTCAATGCTGTAAACCACTCCCAGGATTCCTCCCGTTCATTTTGCGGGGTGGTTCTGCAGCGTAATGCCCGATTACGCGGGTTTTCCTGCGTAATCGGGCATTACGGATTCTCATCCGGCTTCGATTTCTCATGCCCAATTTTCATCCATCTGTTCGTGATTTACGTCGGGCAATGGCTCCTCGTCGGCGGGGATTGCGTGAAAAAATGCACCTCCTCGTCGGGCTCCGCCCTCCTCGTCGGTCCATTTTTTCACGCAATCCCCTCCTCCTCGGGCATTGCCCTATACGTAACAGACTTGCAAATCACTAATTAGTTGTCCCCATAATGTGGGCACACATGCGTTTCATTTTCGTGGCCTTCTTGCGCACATGCCTATTGAAGATGGCCTTGGGATCCAGTACAATTAGACACATAAAAACACTTGTAAAAGCTGATGCATACAACATAGCAAATGTTGGAGCTTTTGCTAAAAAGACACGTGTTTCGAATAAATTTTTACTAAAAGTCTCCTAAAAAGGTCATTATTTCAAATCTTATTTCTAGGACTATAACTTAAAACACCCCTTTCTCTTGTAGTGCATTGAGCTCAGTCTCTCAACGAATTTCCCATCCTGTACGGACTAAAATGCTTCAGTTATCAGGAAAAGGTACTTCTATCTTAATTCATTCCTTGCTTAGTTCATTCTTTGCATTGATGGCATCACCAAAAGGAGTTGCTTTAGGATTGATCATACACAATTCTCTAAGCAAAAAATTCTAAGGTTTGTTATATTGCTATACAATATAGCATATCTCAAATCTCCATATGGCAGACCTAATTTAATGGGTTTTGTTTCTGGAAAATTCTTCATTACATGTGAACTTCCTTGGTAACATTCTCTTTATCTTCACCAGATACATAAGTATCAATCTAAATTTTAGGGTTTTGAATCACAATTTGAACTATCTTGAAGTTTTTGCATTGGAAAAGCTGATAATTTTTTGAATAGCTAGTGACTTTGAGGTTGCCCATGGTCTTGGAGGAGGGCAGAAGTTCATCATTGATTGGTAATTTGAACTAGATACATGATGCCCATTTCAAAAAGATTATGAAATCCAAGTTTGGACAACCCTCCGAGGACCTCAAATGTCTTTTAAGAATTAAAAAAAACCATGTCATGGTCTCATTGGATTGTCGCTTTGAATAAATAGAAGAGATTATTGCACATAGTATTTCTCCTCATTCTAAGCATTTACATCAACCAAAAAAAGTATGTATATGGATGTCTTCAACTAAGCAGTATTAGATGTTTTGAGGGGTCTGGAGGTCCATTTCGGGCTTGTTCCTGGCGTTGTTCCCCTGGCAATAAAAGAATGGCCGCTATCAGAATTTTCTTTTTTGAAAATGAAAATGAAAAAACAAGATGAACAAAATTTAATTTTAATTTTTTTAATTTAATTTTTATATGACGTGCTAGTCCCTCTGCCACATCACACAACTGCTGCAGCGCAGTTCCAGACAGTTCTAGAGTCTGGGACCCTTGGGGAACTCACAGCCCTCCATAGAGGCTAGAAAACATGTAATGTAATGAATTAAACATAATAATACCCCAAATGCTCTCAAACCTCCCTGACTGTCGAGCATTCTCTTGTCCATTCTAGCATCCAGCCACTAAATCATGTATGGCAACTATTTTTTTCGGCAGTCCATGGTTGCCTTGGAACCACTCGAGCTAAATCAAAGTGGGTCAATATTTCTAGACATTCGAATTCCTTGACATTGTGAATTTGGCTGCTTCAATTGCTCAGCACTTGAGAGCTGCGAGACGCTCAATGAGCAGATCCACGGCTGGCTTGCGGTCCAGCAAGCTCAAACGGGCGTACTGAGGTGAGACTCCAAAGCAAACGCCACTGCGAGTCAGGATTCCATTTCTCTTCAAAATCAAGTGACAATCAGCCTCCTGCTCCTCACATTTCAGCCAGATGAACGCTGTTGCAGTCCCACACACAAAAAAAACACAATTTAAAACCATAACTGACAACAAGTTATATAATTCCAACCATCACTTTGAGAAGTCAATTCACATGGAACCAATATGATCAACTATAAATAATTTGTTTAACCCTTTTCAGTAAGGAGAAATTGGCCTCATGGTGTTGCACAACTTATATGGGGATTTTAATTTGTTCAGATAGATAGTTTTTTTTACCCCAAAATGCATGCAATGTGTTGTTCACTCAATCTAATGGTATAAAGATTTCATCCATTTAAATTATTCTTTTCACAATGGTCATTTTACAATCGAGCATCCACTGTCCTTAGCCCTGAAACACATTGCTAATGAATGACCTTCAAATGAATGAAACTCTAGAAACAAAGAATACACGTGTTCATCTAGTAATGTGATAATGTTTGGGTGACTACCTTCTGTTGGTAAACGTTGAGCAACATTTTTGAGCATGTTTCAAATTTTCCATGTTAATTTGTTGAAAAGCATTGCTCAAGCATATACATACCCAAACGATTCATGTAGCTAAAAATGTTGCTAAATTTTTTAGTAAACCCTTCTAATTCTAGTAGTTTTGATAATACTCCCATTGAATTACCTGGATATGCGGAGTAAGCCATGCCCAAAAAAGTACACATGGAAGGCACCGCGCTCTTGGGGAGGCTGAATTGCTTGTTCCCTGCCAAAGCAGCTCTCACTCTTCCCCAACGGCATTCCATCACTGCCTTGGCCCAATGGAAGAGCTGCTTCTCCACAAGCTTCCCTTCCATTCCACCATCAGTCGCTGCGTAGCCCCTCACAACAGCGCGCAAGATCCCGGCGGCACGGCTTTGAGCATCGTGTGACACACTGATAGTATTAAGGAAAATAAATTTCGCCATCTTCTTGGCTATTGCGTGATCCTTCACAATTGCCCATCTGCAACATAATTACCAATTAGAGGGACCATGATCAAATAACAATTTACAAAACCTTGGTAGTAGTGTAGAACCATTGAACTAGAGAGCAGACAAGGAGCCACTTGTTCTGCCACGCGTGACTCCGTGCCCGCTCTCAAGCGTTAAAAGTAGGACAAGCTTACCAATTTCAATGGCAGAATTGGTACCTCATTGCAGACAATTATGCAATCTAGTAAGAATGTGAAAAGGGTAGAATAAACTTGTCCTACTTTTAATAAGAAGGGAAAGATCACAAAACGACGTTGTGTGGGTAACTTTTCATAGGTAATCCACGTTGATAGACCATGTTTCCACTCATGTAAGATACATTATTTGCCACAATCTTTTTTCTTGTGAATTTCACAAACTTTGTTATAAACTGTGAAAAGTGAAGTTGAAGCGAACACCCATTAATTCAGTGGCTCACCCAATGCGGACTCCAGCGTGTCCCGTACATTTGGACAAGGTGAACAACATGACGTCGTGGTCCAAGGGCTTGGTGATGGGCATGTAAGTTGGCCAATAGTACGCCAAGTCGTGGACTTGAAGGAGCCGAAGCCCTTCTTCCTTCCTCACCAATCCTTCACGAAGTCCGCCGCATGGATTGTTAGGAGAAGTGATCACCTCGATGCAGGCTTCGTTTCTCTTGGGCTGGTATGCGCGTGAGTCTCCGGCCCAGTGGAATAGCTTCGACTGCAAGTAGTCGATAACCTGAGGATACGCCTGCATGACCAGGTCATGAGCTCAATACATGAGCTCACACATGATTGTTCCCTGTGTTCATTAAAATGGGCAGATTTTTCAACAAGTTGTTACTTTTCTTGGACCATAATTTCCATTTTGGGACCCTAAAACATTGATGAAGGTAGTCACCAAAATACTCCTTGCTTGTGCAACTAACAATGAAGTCATCCATCAGATCTTTCCTGTCAATAGTGTCCTTACAGGGTTAAGTCACTTGAGTGTCACAATTTTGACACTACAATACATGTCATTTTAACAAATATAACCATATTCAGTCTACGTGACAAAATTCCTTCTTGGCACAAAATCTGAATCTGAATAACTGTATGACTTTGATATATGGATGGTCCCTACAACTACGGTATTGACTCCATATCATTGACCATACATGCTAGTATAAATGAATTGAAAGGGTTCAAATTTTGACATAGAACAGGAAAATGGCGCATGAGAAGACCCCACATGATTACTTAAACCAGTTGTGACCTTTCTTATTTAATCATTTCCAAGGTCAATGCAGACCCATGTTTCCACTAGTCGAAATATAAAGTGGGTACCTACCGAGTAGTAAGGTGATTGAGCCACCACAGCAGTGCTGCTACTGGTGGAGTTGTTGCGGAGAGGACGACGGTTATCCGAGCAGCCCGAGGAGGCCAATGCGTACAACGCAGCTTGGAAGAGCTGCGTGCTGCCATTGCCCACAACAATGTGGCTGCCCTTGGTGACAGCGTTTCCCACCAAGGCGTGGAGAGCTCGAACAGCATCTTCCAGCTCAGCATTCTCGAACCCCGGCCGCAAGTTCTTTGACTCCCCGAAATAACTCAACCCGTCGCCAGCGTTGCGCACCATCACGTGCTCAGATTTGTGCACTTTCCAGTAGGCGTCGAACATGGTTGGATCGCCACTGCACAAATTGTACACCCACTAAGTTGATTCGGATTGACAAACACCAAAATTCGTCATCTTTGCACTTGGGCTATGACAGTTTTTGCACAGATTTGTTATATGTGCAAACCGCATGGCTTGAATCCTTACGTTGTGTGCACTTTCTGAGGCAGACGAGTGGTGATAGAAACTTACTGGTCACAATTCAGAAGCATCGGATCTTCTGGAGTTGCTGCATCTCTACCGGGGGTGCTGGCTGATTCTTTCCATAGCTTCAAATACAATCCCTGCCAATTGAATTTGCTGCTGTCACCTGCCATCTGAGTCACAGGCACAGTGGGAGTGTTTGAATAGTGTAAACAATGTGGAGTGCCCTGTAACTTAAAAAAGGAGTCACCACCTGATGGTATTCGAGATGGAATGAAACCTATTCGTGCAAAGCACCATTAAGCTTATTACTGTATCACTGCAGCAAGAAAAAGGAGTTGAAGGCCAAGGTCACTGAGGATTTTCAAATGCTCATCCTCCTTAGTTCCAGGCCATCAATTTCTAGTCATTAATTACCTGAACAATTCCTATTCAGAGGGAGGTTTTGCACTAAACAGTAATCGAAGAAGTGAGCATTGATCATCAAAATGCACAACATATGCAAAAACATTATTTTTTTAACAAAAGCAGCAGGCAAGCTAGACTTTTCCTGAGATTTGAGACCCGCACTTTGAGTACTTAATAAAATCTTCACAAGATGAGATTGAAACAGAACCATCCCTCTAAAATTAGCTGCAATTCTGTATCCTTGACTCTGAAAATCAAGTTGAGAGATGTTGTCATTAATTAATAACCTGTGGAGATCCGAACTAGAGCGTCATCAACTCTGGGGAAATTTAGTTAATGACTGTCTTGCTACGGACCCATACACAAAACAAAATCGACAGGGTACATAAGCTTAGACCACCAGAGGCTTTACGTCTTGCATAATTGACCACAAAGTTTTGAACTGTCAAGTAGCAAGGTGGGAAAAAAACAAAAAAACTTGGACTAGTATAGACCTCAGATTTCAATCCATTCATCAACTGAAACTGCTGCAAACATTCGCCACACACAATCCACCATTTTGAGAAATGAATAAGAGTGTTAAATAGAGCCAATATCATTCATTTGACTGCAACTCAACACAAAACTGAAGCTACCTGCATCTCTCTCTCACTCTGTTAAAAAAAAGGTTACAAGATTGCAGCAAATGATCCATGAATGACTAGAATTTGATTCAGCGGAAAGCCTGATTGTCACCATATTAACTTTGAAGTCCATCAAATCAATCATCAGAATCACATCAAAGCAAGCTTGCTTATAATTTTGAATGAGGAGCAACCTATAGAGCAATGTTGACCAACAAATACACACAGCCAGACAGAAACATGAAACGAATTCTCTGTGAAATCAAGGCCAGTAGCGTACCTGTAAAAAATTAATGCGACTTAGTTGCAAATGGTGTGATCCCAGCATCGGTATGTGAATCTAAAACTTGTGTGCGTCTGAGTGCGCTCCAAGAAAGACGGTGAAATAGAAAGACAGTAATTCTAACTGAGCTTCTGAGACATATATTTATATATGTGCAATGGGAAGCTTGATATTAATTAGTGACTGTAGGTGCAAATCAGCCGGTGGCGGAGGTGCAACATCCCGGGTGTTGCATTTCTGATGTTACGAACTTAGTGTGGAGTGTTGGGGTTAACGTACTTGATGGCTTGTGGCCGGGAAGCATCCTTCATGGCTCGAGGTGACATTTTGTTAGTAGCAATTGCGGTGAGTAGGACATGTGAGTATGTGACCCGGCATTGCCCACATGTGTGATGGAGTCCGTGTCCCCCATTGATGGCATGCAAAAAATAAAAAATTTGGAGGCTTGGAGAGGGACTAAGGATTTGCGGTTACCAAATGACCGGTCTAATGTATTGATTGACTGTGTTGTACGGTACAGTATATATTGGAACGTCGATTCTGTTAAATTGATGGTATTTTATGCTCCATTTTGACATTTGTAAATTGGTTTGTTCTGAGCTGATGGATATCTAAAGGTGAACCGGCCCAGTATCACCACCCTTCCCAATTCCACACTCATGTGTGTGTGGTGTACATTTGCTCTCTGAAATGTACCCTTTGTGTACTTGAGGGCGGAATTGAGAAGGGTGGCGGTAATAGGCTGGTTCACTCTAAGTGAGATTGCATTTCATTTGTAGTGTTGGATACTACTACAATGCTCAGATTTTAATTTCACCCTTTTTCCTAGCTTTAGAAATCATTTCATTTCTTTCTTTGTCCGAGGGTTTATTATTTTAATAGCATTGATGTATAATTTGTATGAAACTAAAATTTGTATCATGAGAAGTAGTGGAGAGGATAGAATGGGTTGGTTAAATAAATAAATAAAAAGTCAACAAGAGGGAGTCCCTACATATGACCAACTAATATAACTAACTGCTGTAAAAGCACGTGGACCGATTTGGGCTTTTGAGGTCTTTTCTATAATAGATGGGCACGTTTTAATGTATATTTGATTTTGAGCCCAAAATGGATGATTATAGCCATTGGTTCAATCTCTAGTTTTGTTAAAAATTAAAAATAAATTTACACATTTAGAATAGAATAATTATTACAGTTACTTTAGAAACACAATACTTGTGGGTAAGATGTCCAAGATTGAACGGTTATTGAAAAGTTGGGCCTTCCGAAGGCTTCATTGATGAATGGAAGGTGGTAGAATAGGCAAAATTGAACTTTGGAGATATACTTGGTTTTGGAGAGAAGGGAAGTACTCTAATTTATATTTTAGGATGTAAAGATTATATTGCACTTTTCAAGAAAATCATTTCCAAACAATTCTTATAATTTTACAAATGAAAACAAATAATTGTTTGGAAAATAATCAAGTAGTTACAAGAACCAATTCGCCAAAAATTAGTCAATATAGCAAAAAAAAATTCTTTTATGTAGGTATTGGAACAGTAGTTCCAAACTCAAGTTCTTATAAAATCTCTAGTTACAATGTCACATATTATCTAATCTAAAGTGCCTCTTTTGTCCTTGTGAATGATTTGATGTTTATTTTGATACAAGGTAGATCTAATCTTGAAATATACTTGCAAAATCTTATACTCTCATTGTATTTAATATCCCCCAAAAAACATGTGATAGCAATAGATTGTATTTCTTGACATTGAACACAGTGTGATATTTAAAACATTTCTAAGTCATTGTCATCCTTACTACATGATCTTTTTTGGCTAGTGTATAGTATATGGCTAGATATTGGTTTGAAAAAGAGCGGTCAATTCATTTTATTCTCAAGGAATTCATTTGAGTTTCCCTATAAAGTCAAGGATTTTTTTTGGTTGGTATATAGTACATGGCTAGATATTGGTTTGAAAAAAAGAGGTCAATTCATTTTATTCTCAAGGAATTCATTTGAGTTTCCCTATAAAGTCAAGGATTTTTTTTGGTTGGTATATAGTACATGGCTAGATATTGGTTTGAAAAAGAGAGGTCAATTCATTTTATTCTCAAGGAATTCATTTGAGTTTCCCTATAAAGTCAAGGATTTTTTTTGGTTGGTATATAGTACATGGCTAGATATTGGTTTGAAAAAGAGAGGTCAATTCATTTTTTTTTGAAATATTTTATTTGGATTCTCCAATGAAAGTGAGGGAACATTGACTCAATCTTTTTTTGTGATTTGTTGCAAATGCAAAATGTTCTGTTTGATGAATACTAAATTTATTTTAATATAATGTTTCAATTAAAATCCAATCAAATATTGTACTGGACATGTAATTGAATTCAATATCTCTAAGAATAATTTACTTAGAGAGATATTAATAACTTGGTGTTGAAGGAGAATAATGACCTATTCGGAAATTATCCTTTTAGTATAATTAACTTAACACACACTCCGACACTCTAACTGCTAATTCAACAATACAATCACATTCACATCCATCATATGCACAACTAGCAACCAATTTGTTATGTAATTTTGCTTTTATTAACCAAATTGGTAATTAAAATCACTGTTACAAAAATATGAGTACATCACAATGGCTTGCTCATCTTTGTACACTTCTTACAATTAACTCTGAAACTCTCTCAACCTCTTTTTCCACATCATAAAATCACCCACTCATTCTTCACATAATAATCTTGTAATTCTAACATAATCTTCTTTTCCAAACTATCCAAATTAAACTTCCATCACATGCAACATCTCCGTCTTCAAATTATCAATTGATCCCCTCATTACAGCTCCACCAAATAGGACTTCTCAAATTTCCGACCAACTAGCTTACTCAAACACAACCTCTCTATCACATCACACACAAACAAGCACAATTAGCATACACAGGAAAACAACAAGAAATTGCACAACTTGACTAGTTGGGATATGCATTGGACTTTTTCAACAATGGATAAAAGAAAAATGAAGAAGAACCACCCTTAATAGGATGCAAGCCAATGGTTACTTCACAAAAAGGAGACAACCTAACCACCAACGATTACCAAAATGGAATTGCTCCACAATAACTAATTGCCAGTTACTAACCTGTCCATTCCCATTCCTAGCTAGCTTGAACACAAGTTCCATTGCAACTAGGCCACATTATCCACCAACTTGACAAAATTGCCACATCATCCCATTAAATTCCTAAAAACAAGCCACAAAAATGACTCCCAATTGGTCAAAATACTATCCCAAAATCACCAATTGAAATACAAAACTACAAAACAGTTTTTCAATATAAGACGAAAACACATTAAAACACACACAAGAAACCAAAATTTAAACACCAACTAGGCTATCTACATTTGGGTATGCTTGCACTAAGTGAGGGGTCTTAGGAATGCATTTTAAATTAAAAAAATCACTTTTGGACTCAATCCATGTTGCTGATAACATTCCTAACATCAAGACACTGAAAACATACCTAAATATTTGTATTGTACATTGGAATTCAAAATAGAGATATCTTTAAGTCCAAATTTGTTGCCTATGTTGATTTCTTTTTATAAGTAAAAACTAGCTGAAAATTTGGAGGAGCCATATACGGTTACTCAGGCAGTCAGGGGTTAAGACAAATCAGCACAGTGCTGGTCAAGTCCGTAGAAATGCAGATTTGGTATTCAATTTCAATGGGCTTCTCAATTACATTAGAAAAATGCCTCGAACCAATTGCTCGGGAATTTGAATTTTTTTGTACTTTGTGACTATTTTGCAACTTGCAAAATATGGAGGCATAGTAGCTTAAAATTTGCGTAACTTGCGGCCAGAGTGAACAGTGTTAGTACTAGGCGAGCTCCAAACATTGTCACACACAAGGACTGATGGATGCTTTTGCCGTCTTGCATGCACAAAAGTTGGCATCTCACCGGCAGTCCCCGAGAGTGGACATTACAAGTCTATCAGTTGATCACCATCTGCACGGCATACAAAATATCCGGCATAAAATTGTACAACCGAGAGTCACACTCCAAAATAAATGTTGCCCAATTGCATGTCTATCCAATGCTGCCAATCCCAAGTTCAACAAGTTTTCAATTGCAACAACATTGGTAATGTTAGCAACACTAAATGGCAACATCAACACTAATTGTCAGTTGAACATCTACCAAGAAAAAATAAAATCGAAGCCAAGATGGTTTGCCTTGCGTTGATTTAGTATTCAACATGAGCATCAATTGTTAGCTAAATTTTCACTAGGAAAACTAAATCAGATTGAGATGGGTCACCTTGCATTAAATTAGTATTCAATATAAATACTAATTGTCAACTAAATGAGAATTAGAGTGAGTTACATAATAGGGTAAATAACACTATAGGTATCATAACACTAAATTTCATTGTTAGTGTAGTAGGACAAACTTAGACTAAGTTTGGAATTATGTGCAACTAATGTGCCTAAAATGGTGCTAAATTTAAGTGAAGTCTAAAAATGACATTTGAATATTGTATTCATGTATATGGATACATGAATTGGTAGATTTCTAAACTTGTGTGCCTTAGTAAATTTAGGTAATTAAATAAATGTTCTTTGTACAATGCTCAATACAAGGATATTGAAGTTAAGGCACCAGGTTCACATCTAGATACATACTTGGTTTTGAGCTCGGGGGGTGCGCTTAGTTCTACTACAACAAACCACGTGTGAACAAGTGGTTTCTAATAAACTATAATTTCAACCTAAAATTTTGAGCATTGTTTAATAATGACTATAGGTTTCTATTGCCAAAATTTCCAACTCAAATAAAATATGAAATGATTTCTAGAAGAGGTTGAAAATGAACTAAAATGGCATGTTTTTCAACTCAAATAATTATGGAGAACACATTTAGATGACCATTAAATCAATATTCAACTCAAAATGAGCTTTTTATTTTTAGAAAAATTTTGTTCATTTTTGAGACGATTTTTTCTTATATAATATAGGGTGTGAAAGTTATTTTTTAGTTCTATAGTATATCTTCTTAGTTCTTACTTCAAAATTTTGTAACTAATTATTATTATCAAATAAAAATATCAATAATTCAAAACATAAACTTTCAAAGTAGAAAAATCTATTTTAAATTTTTTTTTTTAATATTTTAAATTCAAAAAGTATATAGGGGTCCAAAGGTTTTTTTGCACATGGTTTCTAATGGAAACTCTAAGTGACCCCCCCAAGGTTTTGAATGAACATATCTTATTCCACATTCTTTCACAATGAAACAAAAAATTGTTTGATTGTGCATAGACAAGCAATTAAAACAATAATATGACTATGTCATATTATGATACGTTTTTAAATGACACTTTATTTAATCCCTCACCGCCCAAGGCCTAACCATGTCAAAAAACAACCTTGCTTTTCAAGTGTTATAAGTCTAAATGTGAGTGAGGTATGAAAATCTCAACTGTATAATCTTATAGTGTGCATGTTGTAGATGGTGTAAATCAAATTTGGGGTCATTTGACCATATAGATTGAAAGATTATAATGTTCTAGTGTTGAAAAAAGATGCTGAAATTTTCCTAAAAACGTATTTGGAGGTGAAATTCAATTTCTAAACCTATTCAAAGCTTAAGCTACAAAGTGATTCAAAACCAAATGATAAACACTTTGGTGGAAAAGAAAATCATTCAATGGACTCATTGTGTTTGCAAAATTGTTTTGAAATGTCAAAAAACAATGAAAAAAGTAGCAAGAAAACACATCTATGGGTGAACCTACCTCTACTAAAATGCTATTCATTGCATTACAACTTCTTGGATTGATATGAAATTTTTACCACAAGAACTAGACTAGTATGCGCAACTTTTCCAATAAAAATTATTGACACCCCCCCTGTTTGAAGAAGTTATAAGCCGCCAAAGTTCACTGTGATGCAAAAATGTCTAGATTTTGAGCTTCGAATTGCTCCCAAGCATTCAAAACAATTTGGATTGACATGAAAATTTTACCACAATAATTAGAATTTATGGATAACAAAATTCAACAAATTTGATTGAAAACTAACATTTGATGAAAAAGATACAAGCCCCCAAAGTTGCAACCATCTCAATGTAGTATGGTGAATTCAAATTGAACTTGCAAACATTGAATGGGTTTCAAAAACTCAATACATTTTGTATAGATCTGAAATTTTAACACAAAAATAGACTAGTATGAAAAACTTTACCAACAAGTTTGATTGAATTTGGACATTGGATGAAAAAGTTACAACACTTTGAACTTGACTGCTAGATTGTGTGAGGATACTTTTGGTCCCCTTGGGCAGTGAGGGGTTAATCAATAAATGCAACTGGAGCCATTTTGTGTCGTTTGGATGACTTCAAAAAAGTGTCAACTCATGATGACAAAGTATTTCTCATCCAATTCTTGTTTTGAGTTTTGCTTGAATGGAAGTTGCCTAGAATCTTTGGATAGTGTTGAAAATTGTTTCATTGAGGTGTTAAATTTTAACACTTTTCTAAATAAGAAGACATTCTAAAAGTAAATTTTATTTTAGTATATTCGAGCAACTTGAATCCTAAATTATAATCTACATCTTATCTATAAAAATGTGCTATTTGAGTTTGATTGCAACTAATGAAAAAGAAGACCAAAACTCTAATTTCTACTACAATTTGAAATTTTGGTAAATTCTCCAAATTGAATATTTTATAGCCATTTGCACTTTGGGTATGTAAAAACGGTCTTATGAATTTCTAATTTTAGAATGATACAAAATTTGTTTTACACCACAATTGTATACACCATATTATAAATCTAGGGTGAAATGTTTGGATATTTTAAGTTTATTTTGTATTTTATATGATTTTAAAAACTTAAAAAAAAATTCACAATAATTTTAAATTTTCACAAAGAAATCTAAGATTTCGGAGGTTGAAGAGAATGTGTGATTTCAAATCTAAGAAAAACAAATAAAACAAATACATTCATATGAAGTCACAAAATGGGAGTATGCAAAGTCAAGTTATTTCTCATTTGTCATAGTATGCTAATTGTCATTGTATGCTTATTTAATGGTATACGTCATTGAAGTTATGAGGATATTTTCATGGATATAATACCATGGAGGTTATTGAGTACCGCGTAAATAATCTCAATGACATATACAACAACCTCATTGATATAATTATGTTCCAATAAACATAATTATAATTTCAAATGCAATTGCGGAAAAATTAGAAGTAAGGTGGGTACACCCAAATGCAAGAGGACCCTAAAAATGTCATGTCAACAAATGTTCTTATTATGTACATCTTCTACAACAATATATAAAACAATTTTAGAACAACTACCAAAAAAACTTTGATCTTTTGTAACCTTTTTATAAGGTAGATGACCCCTTTCTAATCACTTAAGCAATTTAGCATATTTGCAGTATAGGTATGGTGAGGGAAAAATTTCCTTGCTTAGAGAAATAGATTTAGAAGGATTTCTTATTTTTTTACATTATTTTCTTCAAAAACAAAATTATGGTGAATTTTTTTCATAAAGATTCCATTCAACCTATTTTATATAAATCACCCTATTTCCAACCATATGGTAACTACAAAATCGACAATGCTTCAATGTAAGTGATAATTGTAGCTTCTAATGTATATCTTGTGATCATTGTACGCTTTCAATGTACACCTCCTGACATTTGTATTGCTCCTACTCTGAGCTATCACCTAAACCACAATTGATTGGAAACATAGCAACCTAATCAAGATTTTTGATCAGAAAAGGGTCGACTATCTTACAACAACCAAATGATGCATTTTTTGGTACATTGAAATTTCCTTTCATTTGCCAACTACCATATATGGAGTAATTCTTTTTTATTAGTCTAATGATAGAAAACATGCGCAATAGAAATACAATTAAATAGAATGTGAGTAAAGATCACTCATTATCAACCATTTTTTTCTTTTTTTTAACACAATAACTAGCAGGTGCCCTAACATCACTAGCTCAAATTTGGAGGGAAGTGCCCTGAGACTGGGCGATAAATCAATAAATCAACCAAAAAAACATGCTGCTCATGATATCTCTGGAATTTTAACATGTGATACGGACCTGTTTTCATATAGAAAAAAGGGAATGACATATGCTCCGTAGAAGCTATCACAACTCACAACCCAAAAAGTTGTAAAAATCACCCTCTTTACAAATGACCCCTAGCTTTCTTAGGATCTTCCTTGAAAATACAATATCAATCACCCTCTAACTCATAATTTTTTTTTTAATGTTGCCCTTGTCTTTAGTTGTGAACAGCCTGGCCCCAATTTTTTTAAAATAAATTGAAGCTTGAGCACCACAATCCCATCGGGGCGTGAAGGCTCGTGATCAATTTTGCAGAATCGTTTGTCATAGAATGTATTTCCACACTTCTTTGAGGATGTTCTTTGCTAGAACTGCTGCCGTACTGTACAATACAGTATAAGTCAAGCAACTGCCAAAATAGTAAAAGGAAGAAAAAACTATATTTTCCCTTATGTACTTGCTGATTCGAAATCACCCCGACGCCAATGCTTGGTGTCGCCGGCGTTACAGGGCTAAGCCATTGTTTTGCATTGCTGCCTGATCCTGAGATACCTACCTATTTTGGTTCAAGCACTGATTTCAATTCCAATTCTCTTCACAGTAAAGGTTGACAGCAGTTTGCTTCCTCGACATAAATCTGTAGAGCGTTTCGTTAATCTTGGAATGTAATCTAGGATGCAGGTCCCTGTAGCATCTCCACTATCAAGGTCTTAATGTCCCTGCAGAACCCAAGCACCACAAAATCAGATATCGTGTATTATCAAAATCAGAGGAGCTCCATCAAACAATTGCAACCCTTTCATTGTGACACCCCACTTTAGGCTGCGTCCCTTCAAGCTCAACTCGAAAGAAGATACAGGATTAGCTACAAATTGATGGTGGATGACCCTTGCAAGTTCGAGAACTTACTTCCTATCCTGTGCAGGTCTTGGAAAAGGAATTCGAAGCTTTACTGGTTTTCCATCATGGCCAGCCTGTGTAGGAGATATCAAGAGTGGCAACCTCATAAATAACATTGGAAATCCACAAACTCAGAAAGTGAAGTACAAAATGCAAGTCTCAATGAATTTTCAAAAAGACCTTTGAAGTAAACATACCTCAATATTGAAGCCTAGACGATCCACTTGCAGCATCTTTGCATAAGCAATCTGCACTTAATAAGAAAACAGAGTCATGACAAGAGGCGCTACGGGAATGGTCCAAAAATGAACCTTTTGAACAAGACAGAAAACCCGATTTTCTACCATGAAAATAGATGGTTAGTCGCTACCTTCACTCCTAGTGACGTTTCCGCAATTGCCTTTGTTTGGTCTGCATGGTCTCGGTTCATATGTCCCTGCACCCAATTTAACAAAAACACTTTGAAAACAATGTTGAGGTAAGCATGTGAAAGAAAAGCGAAGCAAGTAAGAGATAGAACACCATGAACATCCTTAAGGTTTGAGCACTGTCGTCTGTACCGCAATGGGTGCAGTGAAATGTGCTACAGGATCAACAGTTCCAGCGAGATATTCTTCCCCATCCAGTTCTGCAAGATTCAGACAAAAATTGAGGTCTTTCAAAACGGAAGTCCCAAAACAGAATTTCTGATCATTTAATTGCATGATAAAATCGTAACAGCCGCCTTATTCAATTCCAAAGCCAACATCATTTCGACATCCTAGTGCAGCTAGAGAGAACACATTCCAGATTATTGTCTCCACCTCCAAATGCAACAAAAGCTGTGGCCGATCCAGCAAGATATCGTATCTTCTTGGGTGTTACTCGGAAAAACCTAAAATCTCCAAAGTCTACCTGTCAACAAGCAATCAACGTTGTGGACTCATAATACGGAACATGCAGACATATTACATATCGAATACCTCGGCAGTTCAACAAGAGGTTGTCAATATTTAATTAAATTATTTGTTTCCAATTTCAACAAGAAATTTCAAAATAATTCGGAGTAACTTGATCAATTTTTTTTCTAAAATATTCAAAGTTTAAGAAAATAAAATAATTGTCGAATCCGCTAAGGTGCTAAACTACCTGAAACGATTTCAGGCATTTACAAGCAGCACATATATGTCAAAGTAAGAAGAGGAGTCAGCCCTTACCCAGAAAGCATCTGGATACTTCCTCAAGTATACTGATCGTACACTTTCCAATTCAGCATCAGAGATCTGCACAACATTTCTATTTTCTCAATCGAGTTCCTTGTTCCAAAAATCCTCTGAATAATACCATCACAAATGCGCTGTCTGCAGGGACTCACTGTTTCTGCTTCGCCTATAATGGTGACAACAGTATCGCTTATGTCGCTGGTATCCCTAGCAACAAGCAATGAGCATTTTGAATTTGTTTCCAGATCCTGCACATACATACAATAGAGTGAGGAGTTGCATCTTACCGGCAATGCACAAGAACAAGTCATTACTGTAGTTCTATGTTTTCTGAAATGAAAATCTGCTATTGCTGTAAGCACATAATAAAGGCTCTAATACACCTCTTTGTCCTCGAAACTCCAGCTAAGACAAAGACAAACGACAAAAATCTATCTAACGCAATACGACTCAAAAGAATGCACGGGGTAATCAGAAATAACCTTAGTGTGAGGGGAGAGAGAACTGATCGATAAGATAGGACGGCCACTGTCGTCGGTCGCATACAAAACCATCGACCCTAGAGGAAACCCATCATATTTCTGCGAACATCCATCAACGTTGAACAACAACAATTGAGAATAACAAGCTGATA
Organism: Antitrichia curtipendula; assembly: GCA_951230915.1. Taxonomy (NCBI): domain Eukaryota; kingdom Viridiplantae; phylum Streptophyta; class Bryopsida; order Hypnales; family Leucodontaceae; genus Antitrichia; species Antitrichia curtipendula. The sequence continues at coordinate 5,002,225 of OX579638.1, read as the reverse complement.
AAAGTCTGCAAAGAAGTAGGAGTGTTTTACCTTATTATCTCATTCCACCGATAAGTCCTTCAATAGTACATGCATTGTGCTTCTAACATCGTAATAAAAGCTACAGGGGATATACAGGCTTTCACCTCCTTTCTCAATATCTTGGATGACAATTTTCGTGCAAAATTGCTCAATAAGAATACACACTTAGTGCTCTATATTCAAAAGTCTTGTGCCTATCTACCGAATTCGATGCTGGAGCCAAATTGGATCGGAGAAAATAAAATAAAGAGTCCATTTCTTCTGGCACCCACAAAGTAGTATATATACTCCTTGGTATCGAGAAGTGCAGGGTAAAGGTCATCAATTTGTTTCCAAAAACGCCCTCTTTGAAGGGTCGAATAATTCATCCTCTTTTTCACAGAAATGAGCACACCTGAGAGATGGTAGACAGAGTTGCAGTCGAGCTAGTTGCTACAAGCGTGCGGGATTCGTCCACTTTTGACAATCGTGCAGCCTCTTTCTGCACCACGTTACGGTTTGAGTGAAAACAACATCTCACGAATTGGACTAGGTCGATTGCAAACGATTAACCCCTAAAAGACCATGGATCCATGGTTTTAAATGACCAATTCATTACTCTTAGTGAAAAACATAATTCAAGTAGGGTAAAACACTATATCACTAGGATCAGCGAAGAAAATTGCATGTTTAAGTCAAAAAACAAACAACAGTGGACAAAGGAAGTCCCCTATTCAAAACTCCTAAATGACCATGAGGCACAATTTTGGACGTCTTGGTCTTTAGGGCCGCTGTGCTTGTGCATAACAATCTTACTTGATGAACCCGAATTTCTTCCCACCACCTCGTCTCCTCGTCCAATTTCTCGTTCGGCATCGTCTGCCAAATGCAAACACTGCTCTCTCGTCAACTATTCCAGCAAGCATTTCTTGCATACAAGTGATGATAATAAATCAAAGATTCCTGCCACAGAAAAGCTCTACGATTGTGAAGTAGGCACCACCTGGTGGTGGTTCATTACGATGACATATCCAGACTCGATTTCCGTTCAAGTAGCAACACTTTACGTTCACAAAATAAACCTAATTTTCAGAACTTCAACTGACAAAACGGACACATTTCATGATCCTAATAAAAGGCCAGATATCCCTTGTTAACCCTAAATGCCTAGAAGGCCCTGCTGGAGCTTCTCAAATCACAAATAGTGCCACATAATAACAATTTCATAGAGCTGAGACCTTCATCAAAAAAATTTCATTCATCTCCTGGATTTTTCCAATCACAAAAGCAAGTAAAGTTAAGTGATGCATGAAACCTTCTAAAAGAATTTCAAAAAATGCCTATCATTAAATCCAGGACATATGGTTACGGTTATTCATTCTAAGCGTGTCAAAATACATATTTCTACGTATGTTAGTCTAAAATATCTTCATCTTCTCATTCAAATCAACTAAACCTAAAAATAGATTTGAACTTCAATTTTGAAGTATTGGCAAAATTCAATAAAATAAGTCAATTGACAGAAACGTCACTTTCATTTTGCTATAATCTATAAACTCCATGACTCTAAATTGCGCAACCTTCACACAAAACTCGCATTCCTATTCGAATTCCCGTGATGACAAACAATTCTGAAGGACGACAATCCAGAATTCCATCCAAAAATCAAGAAAAGTCGCAAGAATTTCACATCACCGGAATTGCAAATACGACAATCACCAAGTGCAATTCGCAAACCGACCTGGGAAGCAGGTCCTGAGGAAGAAGCCATCACAGAAAACGGGCGCATCCACGGGCCACCATTAATCCGAGGTCGCAAGCTTTGGGGGCAGAGTGGCCTTCGCAAATGGCAGCCACGACGGTTTGATGCGGCGACAATTGTGCACAGTTTGGTCACGAGTGACGGAGCTGCGAGAGTGTGAGGGCATGTGGAGAGCGGCACTGCCATTCGGAGCGCCATTGTCACTGCAACTGTAACGTGAGGGAGACAATCTTTTGCGACAAAACGAAGAAAAGCAAAGGAAGCGCAAAGGGGCGGGCAGGGGCCTATCACCGTGGTGTTGGTATTTCCACGGTCGTAAACAGTGCCTGGTATTGACCTATCGCCGGTTTGAAAGGGACCTAGGACCCAATTGTTGGTCAGATTTCAAAACCACTCAAATCAACCAATAGGAGTGTTTAGATTCTTAAATTGGGCCATCACTCGGGTTTAATTTGAAAACAATTCATAGTATTGTTTGATTTTAGTGGTAAAATTTTCAATTTACTCTAATATATTTTGAAATTCTGGCAAGAATTTTCTAGAGGTGGTTTGGTCAAAACTTAGAGTTAAATTGTTCAACTTTTGAATAGTTTAATCCTTAAACGTCAACAAGGACGTTTTGCGTCCAATGAATGACAAAGAATCTTTCCTTGTAGGATAGAAGTGCAACTATTCATCCTTGATATTAGAGGTGAAAAGGGAGATCTTCTACAATACTTTGACTTCCAATGAGTATATTTGGCTTATTCAAAGTAGATGATGTCACATAGTATAGAAATGCATGATTTCCACAACCACCAGCTTGTCCTTCAAGGGTTAAAACTTGAATTTGAATTGTTCAAATTCATGAGTTTGAATATTTCAAAACTTATTTTTAAAAGTTCAAAAAGAATTCATGAGTTTAAAATTACAAGTCATAGTGCCAAAAATTCTATAAATGGCAGTGAGAATCATTTAAAATTGTTGACTAGCATTCAAAATAATTTTTCTTTTCAGTTTTGAATGCTAATGTTTTTTAATTTGTACCACTTCATGAATTTTTTACCACATGATGTAAAACAAGTGCAGTACAAGATCTTATGTCTTGACTTTAAAAAAATATTTGTTTTGTTTTCATGGATGAATGCAACAGAAATAGCAATTTTAAGTAGTTTTTAATAGAAAAATGGCCTTGACATTGTAGGGCTTAACCTCTAAAGTCCCAAGGCCTTTTTCCATTAAAGACCACTCAAAACTGCCATTTTTATTGCAAAGAGTAAAAAACTTTAAAAATTGTGTTTTTTTTGCATATCTGACCATAGAATCTTGTACTAGACTAGTATAGGAATGTATGGAAGAAGTTTCAAAATTTTTGGCAGTGTAGATTGCAAGATATTTGCATTTAACCCTCAAAGGACCGAGGCCTTTTCTCCATCAAAACACACTCAAAATTGTCACTTCTATTGCAACAAGCAACAAGCTTTAAAAATTGTTGTTTTTTGCATATCTAACCATAGGATATTATAATAGACTAGTGGAAGAATGTCTGCAAGAAATTTCAAAAACTTTGACCGCATTGATTGCAAGATTTTTGCATCCAAAGTGAAGAAAATAACTTCTTTTGCACCTTGTTTGATTAGATTTTTTCACTTTGAATCTTCTTTCTTCAAATTTTGATTTTCTAAGTATTTATGTTGAATACTTGGGTTGAGCATATAGGAAAAAAAATTCAAGAAAAAAACACTTAATTTTTACTCATTAAAAATTTGTTAAATAGAAATAAGTTCAAGATTGAGGGAAAAACTAAATCGTTACTAGCTCTAAGATGAAATTGAAATACAATAATCCCAATGGTGAGATTGTTTTAGTAATCAAATACAACCCTAACTAACAAATTTTTTGGAAAATTATAAAAATTGCATTCAAATCTGAATCCTACAAGTTATTTTTTCAAAAAGATGCTTAGATTGCCCGGAACACTAAGATTGTCCATAACTTTCTCATCATGAGTCCAAATAGAATGAATCAAAGCTTCAAATGTAAACAAAAACATATAATTTAGTTTTTATTTATTTATTTTGATGTTTTGTGATTTTTTTGTATTGCTCGCTAATCTCCATTTTTGACTTATTGGGCCATAACTTATTCTCCTGGTTACCAATTGAAATAAAATTACATATCTACGAAGCTCTTGAAAATTTGCACATCTCCCCAAAAAAATTTAAAAACTTCACTAAAAATTGAGGTTATAGGAACCTGCCCAAACCCAAATTGTCCCCCAAGGGAACAAATGGACGTTTAGGGATTAACCCCTAAAGGACCAAACACCATTTTTTGACAACATAGCGATTTTGGGCAGCTCACTATGACCGGAATTTTTCTTTTTTTTCTTTGAAATTTTCACATAAGATGTGCCCAAGGAGTAGCTTTAAGGTCCAACAATTTTAGTAACTTTTGAATACATGGTTAAAAAGTTATTGCATGATATGTCATTTTCATTGTTCGGCGGGCAGCCGGGGCAGCAAAAAAATCTTCTTTAAAAATCACTTTTAAAAAAAACTAAAATTTGAAATTAGTTCTTTAGATTTATATGTACATGGGAGGCTTTGAATCATTCCATTCCGATCAATGAGTCAAAAGTTATGAGGATTCTTAGTTTGAGGGTAGTTATGGAATTTCTACTCTAAAATAAACTTTGAAGTCCTTTATTTAACTCAATTTTCAATATTTTTGAAAAAAAATAAAAAAATTGGGTGTAGATTGTTTATTACAACATTACAATCGTTGGGATTGACATTTTTCAATTTCATAAATAAATTCTTGACAATTTAGTGTTTTGAATCATTCTCTACCTCTTCCTACTTACTATTTTTTTCCTATATGTTGTACAATTCCAAATGATCTGAAATTTTTCAAATATGTAGCCAACTTGCCTTGAAGAATAAATCCAAAGAGTAACCATCATTTTGGACATTTTTTCATACAAATGAGACCTTGTGGAGGGCAGCTGCCCGATTTTTTGCAGGGACAAAAAAAGGATTTTTGTCAATTCAAACGCTATTATCTTGCAATCCACTTGGTGGAAAATTCTGAAATTTTTTCCACATCTTCTTAAACAAGTTTACTACAAGATCCTACGGCTACAATTGTCCAAAAAATTTTTTTTTCTAAAATTTGGCACTAGTATTAGAAATGGCAGTTTTGGAGTGGTTTTGGTGAAAATATAGTCAAAAACCTTTAGGGGTTAAAGTAAAGAAAACAAGTTCTTTTTCATGAAGATGCTTAGATTGCCTAAAAAACAAGATTGTCTATAGCTTTCTCATCATTAGTCCAAATAGAATGATTCAAAGCTTGAAATATAGAAAAAAACATAATATTTGAAAAAAAAAATTAAAAACTAAAGAATCCAATTTTGTGTGATTTATTTTTAGCTACCCCTTAAGTTGCTTTTTGGACTTGGGTGGCATAACTTTTTCTCTTGGGCGCTAATTGAAATAAAAATTATATTCTCAAAAAGCTAATCTAATTTTCTATCTTTCAAAAGAATTTCAAAAAACCATGTCAAAAATTGAGATCATACAAGCCTACTTGAAATCCCACTTTTGGATTTTAGAGGTTAAATTATTGAAATTTGAATATAAACCAACCTTGGAATTGAATTTTGAATAGTTCAAAATTAAAAATTTATGATTAAAAACTAAAAATTCAACTCAAATTAAAATTAGAACCAAAATATTTCAAAATTGCTCTTAGAGAAGTGAAATTATAAATAAAATAACAAAAAAATCTTCAAAATCCACTACATATACTTGTTGAGTTATATTCTAGAATATAAGTAAGAGATTCAATTCAATTATAAATTCTAATTCTAATAAAAGTATATTCTGTAGAAAATTGAATGAAAATTGCAATGAAATTTTAATTTTAATTAGATCTCAATTTATTATAATCAAATCAAAGTTTGAATTTTCATTAATTTATTTGAATCTAGTTTTGAATTAGAGTTTAATTTTATTAAAATTTCGATCAAATTCTAAGTTTGCATCATAGTTATTGAATTTCATTGGAACTCAAATCAAATTCAAAATCAAATTATACATGTTGAAAATTTCAATTGATTAAAATTGAAACTCTAAATTCATACTCTATAGAAAATTATAAATGATTTTGACAAATTTGGAAGATTTTAAAAGATTCTAAATAATTCCCAATAGATTTCTAAAAAGGTTTTCAAAAGATTCTAATAGATTTTTAAAGGATCTTTAGAGATTCCTAAAAAAATATAAGAAAATTCTAAAAGATTTTAATAGATTCCAATAGATTTCTAATAAGTTTCAATAAATTTTAATAGATTTTCAAAGTATTTCAAATATTTCAAATGATTCTAAAAGATTTTAAGAAAACTACGAAAGGTTTTTGAGGATTTCAAAAGATTCTAAGAAAATCCTAAAAAATTTCAAAATATTTCAAAATATTTAATAAATACTAAGTGAAATTGGATGAATTATTTATGATTTGGTCATTGAACATTTCAAGTCAATAGAAATCAACAGTTTCAAGCAATCTATGTTGATTAGAACTCAACATGTTAATAAATCTATGTTGTTTAGGCAATCTATTTTGATTGCCCAAAAAAAATTGACAAATGTGCCATTTTATCAGAATAATTGTTGAAATCAACAATAATCAATTCAATTTATGCAAAAACAAACCTCCTTTTCTAGTAGTGCATGGCAAGTTCTATGTTCTCTTTCTTTTAGCAAAGTGTGCTATGTGAATACCCTTCCACTTTTTTTTATTCACATGTGATCAATGTTTAAACTCAACCCCAATAATTTGTATAAATTTATCCATAGTCAAACCGTAAGCCCTTGCTGACGTGGTACTTTCATGTTTTTTGAGACATCACCAAAAACATGATTTTTTTTATGTCTTTTACAATATAGATGTTAAATCTAGCAGCAAGTTGTTTTTCCACTGACATTCACATGTTCTCTACAACGTCCACCACAATTCTACCGCTTACTGGCTCAAACTTTGTGACGTCCTTGTGTTTGCAAAAACATGCCACAAAATTGGCATAGTTAGCTTTGACCTAGTCTAACTCATGAAAGTCTCTTCAAATGGTTTAAAACATTACCACAATGTATATCAACTTATCAAATACTCATATAAAAAAATTTCATCTTTATTTAAGATATTGTCCAACTTTGGTAAACATTTTCACACTTGTAATTTTCTACCTAGTCACGACCTCAATTTTAATGGTTGTATTTTGTTCATATACAACTTGTTGGTTCTCAAGTTTATTGTACTAAGTTTATGGTGCAAGGTAGATGATAAATTAATAAAAGTACATACCTTCCAAGTTTCATAAATATATAACTACTATTCAGTAAGATTGAAGTTCCCAAATATACCCTTCTTAGTTGCTTTGGATTTTGAATACTTCTATTTTGATGCCTCATATCTCCATTTCCATAAGTGATTTAGATTTAAAATTTAATTTTATACTATAGAACCCCAGGGTACTTCACTATACCTTGTAATCCATACATACGTGTGTTGAAATTTTTTATTATAAGGACTATTTAGCTATTATTTCACAATAGATATGTCCCTATTTTTTTCTATTTCTACTTTTTGTCCCTTTTCCTCCATCCTATGGTAGTTAAAACTAAAATTTGAAGCCTCCAAATATGTCCCTTTTGTAATTCAAAAATCTTTATACATTTTTAGGGTTAATCAATACAACATGTACTCTAACTACTATTGAACACAAACCACCCAAATAGCATATGTACAAACATCATATACTAAACAATTCATACAAGAAAATTATAAAAATGAATCATACATGTACAAATAGGAGAAAAAAACACAAAAACTAAGAAATCCATAAGTAGTATTAGATTTGCTAAGCCTAATGTTTGCATTTACAAATGCCGAGTGGTTTAAGATCCCAAAATTTTACAAAATGTGCTAGCAAGTAGATTGATTGTAGAGCTTACTAGGGTTCAAGGGATAGTACAGCGATAGCTACTCTCTAAAAAAATCCACCTAACTATACATATACACAACCCACAAGGAGACATTATTCATTATTTTGTCAAGATATTTGCAGATGAAAAATGGAAGCTCTTCATGCATGTTCTTCCACTTTCTTTTAGACTATGAACTAAATCGCTACAATGTAAACAAATTAGGTTGTTTATTTTGTTTTATTTGTTTGGTATGTTGAGATCTAAGAAACCATGATGTATTTGGCAACGTTCTTGATATTGTTGTAAAGTTCTTTGCAAGGAAAGATGCACAAAGTTTGTTTCGTGGCGTTTGGACAAACGGTGTGAAAGTTATTGAATTTCAAAGTTTTTATGCATTCAAAAATTGATTTAGATTATCTTTTATTTTACAAAAATCATAACTTCCATGTTGCATGTCCACATGCCACAAAACAAAACCCTTGCATTCCTTTGTATAGAAGCCTTTCTATTTGTGTAAGTTTTGTGGCGTTTGGACCTACAATGTGAAAGTTATGGATTTTTTAAAATTAAAAAGTGGAATTAAATTCTTTTTTATTTTGAAAAATTATAATTTTTATTTTTTATGTCTAAACGCCACAAAACAAAGACCTTGCCATCTTGCGTGCATAAAACTCTCTATTTGTATTAAGAACACAACCTCTCACATTACAGTATAAAAGTTATTGAATTTCAAAGTTTTAATGAATTAAAAATTAGAAAATTATTTTTACTTCTATTTTGGTTGTGGCAACAACACAAGGCAACAACAATTAGTAGTAGTTGTAATATAGTACACTTCAAAAAAATGATGCTATAGTAACTTGAATAATTTTTAAATGATTAGTTCCAACATTTAAAATGTATCCTATAGTAGGTCTCACGTTTCTAAATTAACTACTTGTGAAGTACTTAGGAATAGAATATCTTGCAAAAAAAAAAAATCTAATTCCAAAACTATTCACATCAACATATCCTTTAAAATAAAACACTCACAAACTTAAAACTCAATACTCACTATAAGAAATGTGCATTTTTGTTGACGTTAGAAAAAAACAAGACATGTTGCATGCAACATTAGTATGCTAGGCACTATTAGGCTAAGTGTTCTTCAATTGTGTAAGATATGTGTGGAAACGTTTGGATGCCTAAGGTAGAATGAAGTCACGTTGGAATGGATGGTCACATTTAAAACAACATCCATGACAACATGGACTTGTTTTTGTGCGACATCACAATGAATATGACTTTGCCACATTGGCAAGGTGTTTCGGTTTTATCATGATTAATTTTGCAAAAGTTATTATGGGCTTCTATAAAACACTGACTACATGTTAAAAGGACAAGAGAAGGATAGCTCCTTCCCAAATTTCCTAGAAATCTCTTGGTAACATGGATGGTGAAGCTGCAAATGAAGTAGTCGCATCCACATCACAAATCCGTGGCGCCAACTGTTGTAAACTTTAGCATCTAGCCGAATGCTTGGAAAGTCCACGTGGTACTGCTTGCATACGTGATGCTGAGCCGTTGACATAGTGACGACGTGGCATCTACAAGGCACCTTTTAAGGAACTTCCAATAATGTGCTCATTGACACGTTTTTGGAAAACATGCCGCTTGTGCAGCATGTTCCTTCAAATTTGAGGGCATTTTTAGCATGTTTAAATGAACAAATTTTTTGTGACATCTACACTGACTATGCACATATCACAGACAATATGTTTTTGCATTTGCTACACTGTCACAAGGGTTTCTTCTAGTGACCCTAAGTGTATTTACACCTCAAACCCACCAATTAGCCCTAACTTCTAACAAATAAGAAACTAATTGCAAACTAATTCTACTACTCCTTTAATTCTAACAACAACTACTAACCAACCAATTATCAATCAACAATTAAGAAAACCTCAAAACACACACTTTAATTTAAGAAGATGCCAACTTCAATTAATAGATGACCTATATTACTACAATGGTGATACTACAAATGATTCATCATCATGGCAATCACTACGGACAACAAGCATTCAACAAGACTCATGTATCCTTGTTTCTAAAAGATGGATAGTTTTATCTATTTTAATCTGTTAATACTTGTTGAAACCTTTTAATTTTAACATATTTTAACAAGTTGTTATTGAAATTAGCCTAGATGGAAAAGAAGAAATTTAACATAATTTTTGACAATTTTCTATTAAAATTTATTAAATTTAATAGATTTTTATAAATTCTAACATATTTAATAAAATTAAGTAGAGAAAAGGCAAAAAAAAATCCAAAAAAATAAAACTTCATCAAATCTAACATATATAGAAGAGTTGGTTTGTACTAGTGATTGTGAGAGGATCCAAAGAAATTAATCCGCATGCTATAGGAAATCTCAATCTAGTAGCCATACCAACATGAATCACCAAATCTCACCTTAAAGAAGCTCAAAATTGTCAACAATCCTACGCATTAAATTGGATCATAAAATGCACCAAGTGAAACCCAAAATTCATAAACACATAGCAAATGCAAAACATTTTGACCCCTAAGCACCTATGAACCATACTTGATGCCTCGAATACACACTTGCATTGTTGTATAATTGTGAGTGAATATAATTACCATCTACCACTTTCCTATTGCAATGAGTGTCTCTAATTCTCTAAGATCACTCTAAAATCTTTAACATTCACATCATTAGGCAAATGCCATTTGACAAAGTTTTTTCAATGATTAAATGAAAAGTTGAAGTCACTGAAAATTTTAAAACAAGTGATGTATAGAAAGAGTACTTATACATTCATTGAAATATTAAGTAGAAGTTGAAAAATTAAAATTAAATGCAAAATGTGGTGACATTAATATAGGATGTGGACAAAGAATACAAGTTTAACCTATAAAGGAAAAATAAGAGCAAAGGAGTAGATTAACCCCTAAGCGCTCAAACGACCATTTTATGGTCGCTGCCCGACTTCGGGCAGATTTTTCGGGCAGAAAAAAACTTTTTTTTATTTTTTTTATTTTTTTATTTTTAAAAATATTGGATTGTCTTTCAATATTTATATTCAAAACTAAGATCGCTACGGTCAAACAAAAACTATAAGAGAAATAGCACAAAAAGTCTAGTATTGCCTAGTGTTGAAAAACTTACTATTTGGGGAAAGTGTTGGTGTTTTCATTACTGGATCTTATGCATTTTTTCACAAATCAATAGAAACCACAATTTTGACCAATAAAAAAAAAATTCAATTGCTAAAGATAGAAATTGTATTTTTGGTGAATTTTTGAAGTTATATCTTCAAAATTCATTTGCAGAGAATCTAAGAATTTTTTTATAATTTTGACCATACGGATATTTTCTTCTTTTTGTGCTTTACATTGTCTATTTTAATGCAAACTTCAAAAAAGTTGTAGAACTTATATTTTATAACACATTTGTATTTTGTCCAAACCCCTTGGGCTTTTAGGGGTTAAGAGTTGTAAACTAAGGTGGTTGGAATTTTTGGTAGTCTAAGTGCCTCCTTTTAAGTATGTAATTTGGCATTCTTATCTAACTTAGTAAGGTAATGAAGACATTAGTAGATTTTTGAGACCTCTGAAAGATCGCCGGTTCTTGAATTGTGGGGAACTTGGGAACATTGACAAATCATTGTTAATTTAGCAATCTGACATGGTTAGGGGATTGCCACATAAGATAATATTTTTTAAATATATATATAATTATTTAATAAGTTGTAAGCGATGCAATGATTTATAGCAAAGGGAACAACCTCAAAACAATCTTTTGGAGGCTTCAAATCTCTCCTAATGCCAAAGCAACAAAGAATTAAGAACTTGAGATCAAAAAAGAAAAAGCCAAGGAAGTGGATGACTTGGATATGGAAAATCAAGCAAGGATCAAATTAGAAGTAGGCGCAATATACACTACATTATGAAAGAATGCACCTTTTAAAAGATTGTTTGGTGGCTTAGCAAGTATGAGTTCAACATTTTTTTCATTTTTATTGAGTAAAAACAATCTTTTAGATGTTTCAAAATCTTTACGGTTGTCATTTAGGTTGAATAGAACATTTAGACATTGATAGAATTGATTTTATATTTATTTTCACCTTTAGGTTTTTTCTACTTAAGCTATTTCAACTATTCAAAAGAAGGACAAAGGTCCCTTTAACTATATCTTTGGTATATAGATTTTTTCAAGATTTTTTCTATGGTATATACTACATGTTCCAAAATTCTCAAAATTGTAGTTGCAAAACAAAAAAGAAACATTTGTAGTTATTTAGGGACTTTGCAGAACAATGATAAAAAAAATTGCACTGAATTTGACATATCAATTCCCTCCAATCCTAACAATTTGACATATCTTCAAAATTTCATTTTTCTAGCACCTTAAAGGCTTCAACCCTACAATTGCCATTGCTTAGATTTTGTGACCGCATGCTGTGAGCTAATCCAAAAGTTTTTTGTTAGGTCACAATATGTTTTGTAATTCATAGGATGTATGTTGATTGTAGTTTTTGATTAATGAATCTTGCCTCCAAGTCTTTGGTCCAAGTTCTACGTGTCATGTAGCTAAAATAAGTTCTATTTTTATGATTAGTGGATTGGTCAAGGAAAGAAAAAAGAATCTAAAGATGAATCTTCTACCAAATTGTCATGTGGATTATTTTAGCATATTTGTTTTGGTCCTAAAATTTGCTCTACAAAGCTTGTTCTTTGTAGGAAGTTTAGTCCAATGATCTCACAAGCAATATAATTGAATCTAAGTAGAAATTCAGACCTTTGATTAGAATGAAATTCACACAAGTGCATTTTATCACAAACTAGTGTTATTTGGGAAACAATGCAAGTTTGGGATTGAATTTATCCAATGGTCCTCAACACAACTAGATTTGATGTGTGCTTATAAGGGCCACTTCACACTACGCCAAAGGGTTGAGAGTCCGTCAATTTCTACCAATCAAATTTATAAATCTAGAAATTTTTGAAATCTCAACCTCCCAACCCTTTACACTAGTCGGCACGGACCAAAGCCCATCGCCCTCCAAACTGACAATATGGCAAAAAAATAACTACAAAACGATAGACTCTCGACCATAGTTTGGGCTAGCTAGAAATGACTAGCCAAACTATGATTGAGAGTCTGTCAATTTTTTTTCATAAAAAAATTAGAAATTTTCTTTTATTTATTTTTTATAATACCATTGCATAATGATTGAGCAAACAAAAAATTGCAAATTTAAATGATTTGACTATACTAATGAAGTGAAATTAATTGAAAAAATGCTATTAAATTTTACAATTGTAAATTTACAGCCTGGATGGTCATAGGTTGTTCTATCTTAAACCTAATAAAAAACAAATTTCATTGCAAGGAAATAAAATACAAGCCTACCAGCCACAAGTGGCTTGGTGGGAGAGGAGAGAATTTAATGACATTTTTCATTAACTCTTAACCCCTAAACGCTCAAACGACCATTTTCTAATTGATGCCCTACTTTATGTAGAATTTTCAGGCAAAAAAAAGCTTCATATCAAATTTTCCCCCCTTGAATATTGGATTGTCTTTCAATATTTATATTCAAAACTAAAATCGCTACGGTCAAACAAAAATTATAAGAAGAATAGCACAAATTGTTTAGAATTGGCTAGTGTTGAAAAATTTACTATTTTGGAAAAGTGTTGGTGTTATCATTTCTAAATCTTATGCACTTTTTTACAAACTAATAAAACCCTCAATTTTGACCAATAAAAAATAATTCAAATCCTAAAAATAAAAATTGTATTTTTGATAAATTTTTGAAGTTATACCTTCAAAATTCATTTGAAGAGAGTCTAAAAATGATTTTATAATTTTGATTGTGCGGATATTTTCTACTTTTCATGCTTCACATTATCTTTTTTGATGCAAACCTCAAAAAAGTTATAGAACTTATATTTTAGAACTCATTTGTGTTTTGTCCGAACCCCTTGGGCTTTTAGGGGTTAAAGGACATCTATATAGTACTGTAGAGGCTAAATAGTCAAATCCAATTTGAGCAGCCCCACAGCAACACACTACGCAAATTTTATCTTATCTCAAAATAATTTTATTACCAATTTCAGTACAGTAATATAACAATAATGCTCCCAATCTGCTTTTAAATTCTACTGTAAGAGCATCCCCACAACTGAATAGCCAGACAGGGGCACCAAATGCTCATTTGGCATGTAGAATTGGAGCCCGGGGCCACTCTACTTCTCATGTACCCCACATCGGACACACCCAAAAGGGGCACCAAGTGTAGAATGCAGTGTCAAGTAGTATAGAAAACCTAACTACAAAAATAGGAAACTTTTGATTAAATGAGAGATTTGCATCCAACAACCATCTCACATTTCTTCGATAACGTCACCAATTGCCTTTGAGTTTTTGATTGCGTAGAAAAACTCTTTATATGCATATAGGGTGGTAGAACCCATGTGGGATAATGTAAATTAGAATGAGAAGGAGGTCAACCGCTCATAGTTAAGTCAAAAGTAGGAATTGTGTTTAGAGTAGAAATTTAGACTACATTTAGGCATAGTAAAAAGATTTTTTTCAAAAAAATTTAAGCTAAAAAAATTAGTAAATGATGATAACTTTTATCTCCAAAAATCCGTTTGAAATTTAGAACCTCCAAAAGTTATGGACAAAATTCAGAGAGGACGTTTGAAAATGTCAAAAAAAATTCCCTTCCAATCCCTCTTTCAAATTTGGTCATAACTTTTGATTGGAGGTACTAAATTTCAAAATTATTTTTGGAGATGAAATTTATCTTCATTTACCAACTTTTTTTAGTTCAATTTTAAAAAAAAAAGTCTTTCTACTATGTCTAAATGTGGTTTGAATTTCTACTTTAAATTCAATTCCTACTTTTGACTTAACTATAAGCGGTTGAGCTTCTACTCATTCTAATTTACATTATCCCACATGGGTTGTTCTACCTCCTACCACCCTATATGTATATTAAGAGCTTCTTTTCATCCTGAAGATCGAAGTTCAAATGAAAATGCTCGTCCTTCAAGTGAAGAAAACATTGTTGAAGTAGAAAATGTTTTTTGTCAATTAGTTTTATTATAGTGAAGAAAAATTTACTTCAGTAGAAAAGCTTTTCAGCATATTTGAGGGCTAGTTGTGGTTGGTACCTCAAAGTCTGCAAGAAGGCATAGTCAAACTGTATAACAAGTCATGCAAGAGGCTCACCATTTGCCTGAGCACTTGGCTAGTTTTGGGCCCTCCTTGTGTCTACCATAGGCCAAGCTTCACAGGCCAAGCTTCACAGCCCAGGCTCGCCTACTCCCCATGTCAACTGCCCTGAGTGCCTTGCCATGGTATGCTCTATCCTTACACAATGTACAGTACTGTACATTGATAATTTCAAAGCAATCTCCATTAACCCCTGAAAGACCAAGGTCACTTTTTTGTCAAAAACCACTCAAAACTTCCATTTTTGCTGCATTCATCCAAGAAAACGATTTTTTTTTTTTTCTTAGAATATACTTGAAGGATCTCGTACTTTACTTGTTGAAGATCATGTGGTAAAAATTTTGTGGAATTTGACCATACAGATTGGAAGATAGTAGCATTCAAAGTTGAAAGAAAAAGTTTTTTTGAACACTAGCATGCAATTTCAGATGACTTTGACCGCCCTTTGTGGAATTTTTTTGCACTATGGACTTTGAATTTAAATTTTTTTTGTATTGAAAAATTGAGTTGAAAGTCTAGAAAAAAAAATTCTAAGAAAAATGTTTGTTTTTTATTCTTTAAAAATTATCAAGTAGAAGTAGGTTCAAGATTGAAAGAAAAACTAAATCGTTAATAGCTATGAGATGGGATTGAAACACAATAATTTCAATGGTGAGATTGTTCTAGAAATAAAATTTAACCTTTTCATAAAAATAAAATTTTAAAATTTTAAAAATTGCATTCAGAAATGAATCTTGTAAGTTATTTTTTCAAGAAGATGCTTAGATTGCCCGAAAAACAAGATTGTTCATAACTTTCACATCACTAATCCAAATGGTGTGAATCAAAGCTTCACATGTAGACAAAAATATGATCAACAAAGAAAAAGATTTAAAAATTTAATTTCATGTTTTAATGGATTATTTTTTCTACCTGGTGAAGTGAAAATTATGTTTCAAATGCAGCATAACTTTTGCTCCCGATCATTGATTGAAATAAAAATTGTATTCTCATGAAGCTAAGAAGTTTTTCTATCTTATGAAAAAGTTTCAAAAAGTTTCATTAAAAATTGAGGTCATATGAACTTGCCCAAAATCCATTTTGTCCCTTGAGGGGACAATGGGCCTTAGAAGTTAAACCAATTGTAAGAGCATCTTTACTGATTTGAAGGACATGGGGCATGCTAGAATGCTTGTGGCACTTGTCAGGCCTGAGAGAGGGATCACAGGATTATGGTAGAACCACCCATTGTCAACCAGGGACCCATCTCCAACTTGTAGGGTGTACTGTTTCCAACCAAGGTTGCAATAAATTTTCAACCAAAGCTTTGAATGTGTTTTTTCTCCTTTTCAAAGTTAAGACTAATCGAGTCATGACACATGTTCCAAAGCAATGAGCAAAAAATAGTTCTTGAATGATCGACATTGGAAGACTCTACATATTAGCTATATGTCTCGACCAACTGCCGGCTTCCGAAATTCATAGTAATTTCAATTCAAGGCATAAAATTATAGAAAAAAATGCAATCCCCTTGATTTCTCTCTTCCTACATGGCAGAAAATTTACATGCCTTATACTGCTTGAAAACATTCACAAATTGCTTAACCCCTAAAGGACCAGCCTGCAGAATTTGGCAACATAAAAAAATTGGGTAGGTACATGTGGCCAGAGATTTACAAATTTGAGGCTGAAATTTTAATAGAAGTTGTGGACGAGGAGTACCTTTCATTTGAACTAAATTTTATGACATTTGGAAATACGAGTCAAAAGTTATGGCCTAATATGTTACTTTTTTTCTCAGCCGGGCAGTTAGGTCAGATCAGAAAAAATCACTTTTTTGAGAAACAAAAATTTGAATCTGGTTTTCCAGAGCTATCTATACGTGGAAAGCTTTTAATCATTCCATTTTGACCAATGAGTCAAAAGTTATGAGGAGTTTTAGTTTGCGGGCAGTTTTGGAATCTCTACTCTAAAATAAACTTTGAAGTCTTTTATCTTACTCAATTTTCAATATTTTTTGAAAAAAATAAAATCATAGGATGTAGATTGTTTAATACCACATTTCAACCATTGGGATTGGCATTTTTCAATTTCATATCTAAATTCTTAACAATTTAGTATTTTGAATCATTCTCTACTTCATTCTACTTATTATTTTTTTCCTATATGTTATACAATTCCAAATGATGTGAAAATTTTCAAGCATGTAGCCAACTTGTTTAGGAAAAAGAATCCAAAGAAGCACCACCATTTTGGACATTTTTTCATAGAAAAGTGAGCTTTTGAAGTGCAGCTGCCCGGTTTTTTGCAGGGGTCAAAAAACGATTTCAGTGATTTTGAATGCTTATATCTTGCAATCCACGTGGTGCAAATTTCTGAAATTTTTACCACATATTCTCAAGTCAGCATACTACAAGATCCTACGGTTACATGAGTCAAAAAAAAGTTTTTTTCAAAAATTTGGTACTTGTACTAAAAACGGCAGTTCTTGAGCGATTTCAGTGAAAACATAGTCACGGAACTTTAGGGGTTAAGTGGTCGACAATGGGTGGTTCTACTATACTGGTCCTCTACCAATCACATCCAAATCTAAATTCAAGATTGAGATTGACAACATTTTAACAAGTTCATTAACCCATAAACAATGTCGGCGATGTTTTTCAGCCGATGAATAACAAAAAATCTCTCCTTGTAGGACAAAATTGTAGTTATTTGTCGTCCAAATTTTGTATGAAAAGGGAAGGTCTTCTATAGTAGCTTGACTTCCAATGACTGCTTTTAATTTTTTTTAAGCCAACAATTCACAAGGTATTCAAACAAATGATTTCTACGATGACGGCTTGTCTTTTAAGGGTTAAATTTTTGGGCCAAGTTACGAGCAGCAATTAATGCAACATTTGTTATATTTCCCAACTGGCTTGCCATGGGAGTACCATTCTACAGTTGTTGTATTCATAGAAAATACCCCAAAATATTGTAGAACTATATTCTCTTTGTTTAGCCTTGGAAAAAATTTCATGGCAATTTGAGTAGAATTATAAAACTTATGTACCAAATATCTAGTTTGCCCGTAAAATGTGACTCAAAATAATACACAAGTAGGAGCAGAGGCCAAAGTTAACGTAAGGAGACTATTGTTGTAAGCAAGAGGTTGTAGAATGTAGGAGCAATTTGGTCAACATTGAAAAGAAAATCAAATAGAAAAATTTGTTCTATCTATATGGGTTTGTGTATCCTCAAAATCCTCATCAAACAATGGGTAGAAGGAATAGAGTTAGTATGATTGTACATTCCTCAAGCCTTTTAGCAGACTATATGGCTAAATCCATCCAATTAAAAGCCTTATTTATAATGTATAAATAGCAAGGATAATTATTTTGTAAAAAAATGGCCATTTTAGCTACATTATTTAACATTGGTGCACAAACCTTTTGTAGTGGTGAATGACTAATCAATGATTGATTCAAACAATTTTGGAGGAGGGATAAATTATCACTCATAAGTTATATGTTTCTTTGAGGGAATGTCTGACAATAGATTCTTCTATTTTCAATAGATGAAATCACTTATTTGCTACAAAATTTTGAAACAATATTGCTTTATTGTGAATTTACACATTTGGGTCAAATACAAGTATTTTCATCCACTATTTGTATGTTTTGTCTATATTGATGGATGTAAATAGCTTCAACACTCCAGTGGAGCAACATAATTTTTTTTGATGATTTGTCACCTCAAATTGACTTGATTCTGGGACCATCAACAAGCCTATGGAAAATTTGAGGTTTTCTAGAGTAACTTTTTGCCAATTCCGAGGACGGACTTAGAATTTGCCAAATCTTTCTTATTTTTGTAAATAATGTAACTAAATGGATCAAGAGAAAATAGTGGAAAATAGCAAAAAAAAGCTTTTTCATCCTACACTAGTCCTTTTTTTTTTAATAAATTTATGAGAAAGTATCAAGATGGCAATCACTTAAAATTTGGTGAAGCATAGTATTTCTACATTCATCCATCTTTTGATTTGAACCAAAAAACACTTATTCAATCATATTCATGCACTTTTTCATCCAAATTTGGCAACTTCATCCACATTTTAAATAGAAATGGGATATTTCTTTTGAAAAAAGATTGCTTTTATTTGGCAAAAAAGCAGAAAATTTATTTTGAAATGGTGCAATGTGGACCTACGGTGCCCCAAAAGAAAGGCTGCCCTACACTTGACTGCCTCTTCGGGAATGTGAAAGAATTCAAAGAAATTACGCTGCACGGCACCGGAGATCGCTTTCCCAAAATTATGAAAAAAAACAGTCTGAGAGTCTGCGTGTAGGCCCTTGGATTCAGACAGTCTGAATCCAAAGCAGTCGTCTGAGACTGTGAAAGCTCACTTGCACGGCCCTGCCAAGGACGGTCACGCCGGAACCGCCGCAACAGCGAAAACGGACTGTGCATGCATGCCGCGCATATTCTCACAGCCCCCCACGTTTAATCCATTAAGTACGTCTGAGTGCTTTTCCCAACTGAGGACGATGATTTCCTCTTCAGATTTCGTAGCAAAGCACGAGACGTGACAGTCCAACGGCTTCCCCTTTTTCAAATAAATCTAAGCCACAGCCACCGCAGCCAGGGCGCACTCATCACGGAGTCGTTCAGTTCAGTCAGTCAGTCACGGATGGCGTGCCGTGTGTTGCAAATGGAGTAAACCACGCCTCGAGACAACCGGCCTACAGAAGAAACCCTCAGAAGGCGCAGTCCTTCATCAGTTCCTATCTTTCAATTTGTTGATGAACTTCACGGTGCAATGATTCTGAACTCGCGATTCAAGCTCAGCCGTAACAACGGAAGTCGGCAGAAATTACTGGGGTTGGAAATTTGCAGAGGAGACTTCGGAACAAACGAGGTGCGTTTGTAACCCTATTCGGTGGGTTTTTTTTTAATATTTTAGGGTTTGGGAGAGTCGTCGTTTGTATATTAATGTCGAATTGCGGGATCGTGCAGCTTCGAAATTTGTAGTGGGAGGACGAGAAAATTGAATTGGTCGGCGAAATTATGACAGGCGCTTGTATTTGCACAATTTGATCGTGTTTGTGAAGGATAGGTTTTTGAGGTGTTGTGTTTCCGTCAATTGAGTGTACGATGTCACTCAATTTGCATGTAGTCCGCAAGAATCTCTTAGTCAAGTTGCAGAACAAGTTTTAATTGAATTACAACATGGATTTAAACCTGAAGCCGTTTTCACTTCAAAGGTCATGGAGGAGGCAAATTATGAGTGCGTTCTGAGCGAGTGTGATCTGCGGATATATACTTTGGTCTTGACGTGTGCAGACGTCATTTTGCTTCACAATGTCTATCTGTCTACTTGTCATTTCAACTGAAGGTGTTGTGTTACTACTGCTTTGGTTCTGACGTTGTTTCTGTGATGCAGCCACTCGGTGGTGTATTTGATCTAGCGTGTGCTCGGAGTGAATTGAAGGCCTACCTGCACTGCAATAATGTAAAGCAATGTAAGTGCTTGTCGCCGATATTTATCAATGTCAAGGAAATGAACCTGTGCATGATTATCGTGTGATCTGGTACGATTATGTGTACCTCCTGTTGTTAGCCAATTGGCCAGGCTAAGGTATCGATGGAATGACACGCGGATTCTGAACCCCTGAGGGACCAAGATGGTTTTAAAATGACCGATCTAATTGATCATTATGTGAAGAATATAACTCAGACGCTTTGAAATTTTGAATCAGTGAAGACCACTTTGCTTGTGTTGGTCAAAATATAAATATCCCATTTGACCTCTTAAAAGTGCGAGAAAAGGACTGGAAGCTTCTACAGGTCCTAATTGTACAATCGTAAACATTATGAGAATTTGTGATTGAAGCTGCAAGATGTATTTGGATAATCATCAGTAACTATTAACAATTATTCTGTTGATTTATTTAGCTAGACAAATGTTTGATGCGTATTTGGTTTGTTAGTTGACGTCTCTTTGCCAAAGTCGTGTGGGCTTGCGAGTGTCATTTTGGAAATAGTATATGTCCAGTCATGCGGTGACTTCTCTGCTCAAGATTTGCCCTCAGAGATGTCCTCAACATACAGCAAAATACATCAATCTATGAAAATCTGTTCAGGGCGGAAATAGTGTCGTAATTTATCGTTTGAGTTTGAGTTTTTGAGACGGCGATTTTGTTTCAAGGGTGGGGTTTTGATCATAGGTTTCGTGGAGGCCAAGGTTGTGCGAAATCGAGTTAGGGAGATATGAAGGGTGAAGAGTTTCGAAGGGCGCCGTGGGAGAGTGCGGAGGGGTTGAGCAGGATGACAGGGTTTGAAGGAGGAGGGATAGGCGATTTGAGGACGTTGTTATTGCGGCAACGGAAGCCACAGAAGCTGCCCTTGGTGGATCACAAGGGGCGGTTGAACGTGGAAACCAGGGGGTTGCCAAAGACGTTTTTGTATTGGGGGGATTTATTTCATACTTTAGTGAACATGCCCACGTCACGGTTCATCGGCATCTTGATGCTGAACTATTTTTTACTCTTTGTTGGCTTTGGAGTGCCCTACTATTACGATGCGTATAATAACAACTGCATTCCAGGAGTGCTGACGTTCGACCATGCTCTCTGGTTCAGTGTCCAGACGTCTATGACCATCGGCTATGGTGGGGACTTAACCCCGGACCCGAGTTGTCGCCTTACCAACATCATGGTGGTGGTGCAGTCACTGGCAAGCTTGCTTGTGGCTTATTCTTTACTTGGCGTGTTTTACGTCCGATTCTCCCGTCCTGCGCGGCGTGCACAGACGATAATCTTCAGTCGGTATTGTACGATGCACGAGGAAGATGGGGTCCCTGTGATTTCTTTGCGTATTGCGAATATTCGGAAGCACCAGATCATTGAGGCGACTGTGCGGTTGTTGATCGGGTTCAACAACACTCTCGGGGGTAGCGCAGACGATCTCGAGACAGTGTTTCATTTCACGTCGTTGCCCGTGATTGGTGGCAACCAGGTGTTTCTAGGATTGCCTTGCGCAGTGAAACATCCCATCACGAGCACGAGCCCGTTGTATGGGTTGAGCATCAGTGAGCTGGAGGATGCGGATTGCGAGCTTCTGGTGCTATTGGAGGGTGTTGACGCGTCCACCTCGTCCAAGCTTCAAGCAAGGCACTCTTACTTGCCCAAGGACATCCGGCAGGACGTCATGCACGAGACTATGGTGTTCCGGTCTCCAAATGGCCGTCGCTGCGTGGATTTTACGAAGTTTGATACGTTGTTGCCTGTGGCGTCCGCGTCGCTGATTACGCGTCCGGATTCCTCCGCCACGCTGCCGCCAATCTCGCAGGCGGCACAGGCAGCTCGTTATGCGTTTCTGGCCTCTTCGGGAGCTTCTCGACGTGATGGTGACGATGCTGATACTCCTCGGATGTGGGACCTTCTGAATGCGTCAGCCTCGGACATCCGAGAGCGAGTGCAGCAGCAGCAAGAGCGAGAGTACTTGCCTAGGAGGCCTCGCCGGCTCTTGAGGTCAGGCTCTGAGAATTCCTGGCTGGAGCAGCAGAATTGGTATCCCCAAAGTGCTAGTATGCCTGTGGGGTTGGGCAGGAACAACGAATTCGCATTGACAGCGTCGGAGGCGTCAAGTGACACTGAGGAGCTGGAACTGAAGCTAGAGGCAGCTGAGGCGCAGGTCCACACGTTGAAGAAGCAGTTGGTTGAATTGGCCACGAGAGTGCACCAAACGCTGCAGCA
Organism: Antitrichia curtipendula; assembly: GCA_951230915.1. Taxonomy (NCBI): domain Eukaryota; kingdom Viridiplantae; phylum Streptophyta; class Bryopsida; order Hypnales; family Leucodontaceae; genus Antitrichia; species Antitrichia curtipendula. The sequence goes on along the minus strand of OX579638.1, from coordinate 4,979,527 downwards.
GTCTTCGACTGCTGCTGATGCTGACAAAGGCCCTCTCATTGCTTTTGCTACCCAAGCTCTTTCCATGGCCCTGCCCTCGAACTAAGCCCTGCAGGCATTCGGCTCCTGGGGTTTATATCATATTCGGCAGTCCTTGCAGAAGGTTCTCTTACTCGCATGGGGCGGAGCTTATTGATTTGCGACAGCGCTTGTCGTCTTGATTGTTTCTGTCATTGCATAATCGTGGCATGCCTTTGCACTGAAATGCAAGTGAACGAGAGATATCGCTCAATTGCAATTGCTGTAAACGAAGTCTAGTTTGTGCCAAAAAGAAAGAAAAAGCATTTTTCTCAGGCCACAGATATGTGCACAAGTGCGATATTCTTAGCTGGGCATTACCGCACAGATATGTGCTCCCTAGTGCTGTGTTTTTAGCCAGCGTCCGGTGGGCATTGCCGTACACTTAATTCATGCCGGTCTCACAAAAGAGACCGGGCTCCTCCTTTGCTGGACGAATTCTATGAAGAGAACCCGACTGTGATGTGGTCTGGAAAATATTGACTGCTGTTCTCCATGATGGTAAGATGGACTGCTCAGCATACATTTTGCAGTGTGCTGCTCCTCTTCAATGCGATTGCGACCTTGATGTTGATTTCAATTCAGCAGAAATGAGTCACTGGGCGTGGTGCAGGAGTGTATCACAACTATATTGATGAGCAACTGTGGACGTTACATTTCTTGCGTCATGCTTGGAACAATCCAGCCAAGTTATCAACGGTAACATGAGCCCCAAGGTTGAGATCAACGTTTGTCCAGAGAAGATTCTGGCTTAAGAGTCGTCTCTCTCGTTTCACCTCTCAAACCCAGCTCCTTGTGTGCACTTGCTTCCTTCATGACGGAATCCCGACTCTCACACTCTGCATATTTTTGTGCCTGATTTTTGGTTTGACTTCGAGATCGATTGTTTCAGAGCCCTTTCAGAGAGTTATGAGATTGGCGTGGGTGAAGTGTTTGGTATTGTCGAGTTTTTGGTGTGGAGACTTGTCTGGTGCAGTCGTTTCACGCTTTGAGCCTTTCCAGAGAAGAGGAGCGATGTGCAGGAAGTACTGTATATGAAGTGATTTCCTCGGGCAACTTTTGAGGCCGTTGTATGCATGACTCCTGTCTTTGTTAAGCATCGAACTCGGTCTGCGGCTACGAACTTGTGGCTTTAGGTAGAGGAAGACGTTGCACCTCTGTTTATTATTGTGTGTTGTACGTTATTTCTTTGTGGCTTGTTTCTACATTATGCAACATTAGCTTCTTTTAAACTATTAGTGGAATTCTTTCCTCATTGATGCTGGTGGTGTGAATTGGTAACTATGTTCATAGTCACATGTTTCCCAGAACTTTACAGGCGGAAATCGTCCAGCATGCCAAGTCTCGGTGGCTGAGTGTTACTCAGGAGACGCCCAGTGTGTGTTGTATGGATAGAATTTTCCAGCGGTGTACATTTCTGGGGGTGGTGTCCCCTATGTAGCACTTGCCCCACTCATCAAATCATGTATTGACGTGAATTATCGGCACGGGAGCATCGAGCTAGTTGTAATTCAGCATCGAGCCTGTCATTCAGGAGGTTCAACTTCAAGGCATACTATCGGTGAGATTTCTGGCGTAATATTATGGCTCTTGCACGCAACATCACTGTGATAGTACATCATTGCTCGTATCACTTGTTACAGTGACACCTAACTGGATAGCTTCTTCAAATCTACGCGAAGTGCGTGGAACCATTCTGCAAGCAGGGTTCGTGTAATGGATCAACATACAACGGCGTATCTCTATCGATCATGCAAGGTAGATGGGTCTCACCCTTAATCTGTGCCAGTTTTCAGATTTCGACTCCTTCAATCTCTGCGACTGCTTGAAGTTGTGTTTCTTAAATTGTTTGTCATTAATATCATTACTTCTCGTCCTGCAATTTCTTCTTCACTTGGTAATGGTAATGCTGACCTCTACCACTTTTGGTGCTGATGGTGCTGACAGATTTATCGCAGCTGCATAAATATGTCATGATCTGTCTATCGAGTGTAGTTTTGATTTGGCCTATTGCGACGCTTATTTTAGCATTTTTCACGTTCCTGATGCAAGTAAAATGACTCGGAAGTTCCCAATTACCAGGCCATTGGCTTGTGTAGGAGTACTTCCTCTGAGAGGAGTGGAGTCACGGTCTCAGTGAAGAGGTCATCACGGCTTTGTGGTGTAGTTAGCCAAAATCCTCAAGGAAAGTCCCGTGGTTGCAAGGTTGGCATCGCCAATTAGTTGGATCTAAGATGGGCCCTAACTGAGACTTACAGGTCGAAAGACCTGTAGTCGGGAAATCAAAAACTAAACAGTGAATTTGAACATTCTTTGTTATGGTTTTATCTGAATTGATGGAGGCAGTGTTGAACTTCATTTATTTGCATGGTGTTTTTTCTTTGAACAGTGGAAGCTTCTCACTGGCATTAGTTATTTGCTTTCTGTTTCTGTGAAGCTGCAATGGCTACGTACCTATGTGATCTGAGTCAGCTGAAGGTGTTCCCTTTGTAGATCTGAAGCTGGTGCAGTGGAGTATTTTTGGACGAGTTTTGCTCTGCAATTGCAGTTGCTTGATTTCTTAGTTGTTTGTTAAATTTCTTTTAATTGTGTAGTGGGAATTATTGATATTGAAGGCTAATCAATATGCTACGAAGGTGAGAAATTATTTTTGCAGGGCTAAGTCCAAAGATTACCAACTCTGATGTGGTCTGAACTACTGACTGCTGTTCTCCATGATGGTGCTAAGCTTATGCTGAAACCGTTTGGCGTACGTCTTCTTGCGCAGCTATCTTCTTGTGCGTTTGCAGACCTGGATGTTTCAATTCGAATCTGCTGAAAGGCAATCGTGGAGGATAGCTGTCACTTCTTTTTTATCTTCTGTCAACACATGTCATTTCACATGCGAAGTGGTTGGAAGAGTGAAACGGTCCAAAGTTGTTTTGAGGGATATGTAGTCCTAGTGTTGCTTTCTATGCGGGCACTGATGTGGAACCATGAATGAGCAGACGCTTCGTGTATAGTACCAGGAAGTATTGTTACGGAATTTTCAATCCGTTACTGAAACAAGGCATGTAGAAGCGATTTCACCAAACTCATGGAGGCTAAAAAATTCATCAAATCTTGTGTAAGAAATTGTATTTGGAAGCTCCAACGCTTTATTTTGAAGATGTCATACATTTACACAATTAAAATTTATAATCAATAAATAATTTTGCTTCTTGCTATAAGTCATCTAAAATCTATTACCCTTTGCATCAATTACTTCCTTCATCTGAATAGGCATGCTAGCACTAAGAATTTGCAAGATCTCTAAAAGGTAACTCTTCCCAAACTCTAAAAAAATTCAACCAATTCTTCTTTGTTTTGTGACCTAGATGTATTTTGGACTCTATCTTTCACTATCTTTCATAAATTTTCTATTGGGTTAAGAATGGAGAGTTGGTTGGCCAATTCAACTTCTTCATGCCATAAGCTTGTCTTCACAAATTTGGCAATAGCCTACAATGAACTAGAACGCCATCTTCCATGAGTGTAAGGTCTTGTGGATGATCGTGGAGAAAATAAAATCCATTCAAAATCCATTCATAGACAATATCAACAAAATCACTTGCATTCCTTATTTGTAGAGGCATGATTACTAAAAGACATTTATGAAGCCACTATAGGCACTTCAAACTATTGACTTGAAAATAGGTGCCTAACTCACATCTTTCGTATGATTTTCGCCACACTCTAATCTGTGAGAATTTGAGCCAGTTTGAAAATAAGACTCATCAATCCAAATGACTTTCTTCCAATCCTCCCTAGTCTAATTTCTATGTTGTCGAGCAAATGCTAACCTTTTTGCTTTGTACTTCTTGATAAGGAAAGTTTTTTTTTCTTGCAACACAATTTCTATATCCAAGCCCATTCAAAGCCTTTCTTACAATACTACAACTGACCTTTGCAATGTCTGCCATTTGATTTGTAATCTCTATAAGTGATAAGCAACATCCATTGTGAAGTGCACGTCTAAGTGCCTCATGTTGTGATTCATAAGTTTTTAAGACCTACCAAGTGACTTTGGTAAAATTACAATTCCTTGAAGCTTATAGTTATGTAGAATAGTGTAAACAATAGAAGGTGGCATTTCCAATTCTTGTGCTATATGTGCACCTCTCATTCTAGCTTTGTGTATTCCAACCTCTAGTCTTTTCTCAGTATCTGTTAACACTCTAGTCTTCATCTCTCTAAACAAGTGACGCCACTCAAGCTGCTCACAACATCCAACACACTTCCTTGCAATAAAACATGCACCTCACTCCTCTTCTGTAACATAAATTCACCTCTAATTGAATGGTAAGTTCTGTTTGCAGGTTACAATGTCTAAAAAGTGTAGTTTGGAGTATGCAAATATCTCATTACTAATGAAGTGAAGCACTCTTGTGCCGCGATGGGAGTACTTACATTTCATTACATTAAGAAGCTATTGACTTGCTTCATGAAGAGCAAGAAAAATCATGATTGTTCAAAGATTTTTTGGTGGAATTCTTCATGTGTAATTTTCCTCTAATGACACCACTCACGGTTACTTAAGGAAGTGACACTTGCATTGTGAATCACGATACGTGGTTTTCAATATTAGCTTGAAGTTACTCAAGCCACAAACACAAACATGAAAATCATTAGCAAATTACATAACAATACTTCCGGGTACTAAACAATGGGGTATAGTTCATTCACAAACTTTTGGATCCTCTTGAGATTAGGAGAATTTTGGGAGGCCCGTGTATGCTAAAAAATGAATGGAATTTTGAATTTTGAATTGTGTTGGAATCACATTGAAGTCTACTTTATCATCATTAAAAACACACATATGTAATTGAAAATGATACAAAGAATTTGATGTTTTCTATAAACTATATACTATCTAATGTTGTCAACATTTGTGAAAATTACAACGTGTATTTAATGGTATATATAAGAAATGAACCTTCACAATTGATTTAGAGATATTTATTTCCATACCACTTGAATTTCTTGTATGATTTCTTGCTTGTTCTTCATCCAAATGCAAGAAAAATTTGACTACTCATCACAAAGTTTATGACTTACGATTTGTCAACAATTATCGTGTGGTTACTGTTGTTTCATGGGTTCGCACGTTAATTTAACAGTTATCGCATTGTTACAACGCATTACTGCACAATCTATTACATCGTTACAGTGCATCATTAGTTGCAACAAATGATACATCGTAACGATGCAATAAATTGTGCAGTAATGTGTTGTAACAATGCGATAACTGTTAAATTAACGTGCAAACCCATGAAACAACAGTAACCACATGATAACTGTTGACAAATCGTAGGTCATAAACTTTGTGATGGCTATCCTCCAAAGGTTAGCCATGAAATGGTAGAAAGTATGTAAAAAGAATCCAAATTGTTGTATAATTTTAATTATTAATTTTTCACTTGTTATGAAGTTGAAGTATACTTCATTGCAATTCCAACACAATTTGCAATCTTAAAATTGATTTTTTTTAAGCTTGCTAGAGCTTTTTAAAGTTATTGAACTTTCTAATGAAAACTAACTATAAAATTTGTAAATGAACTATACCCCCTTGGCATTTTCTAATTCATACAAACCTTCATGTTGGACTTTATGAGTTTGCCAAATGTTAGTCTTAATATAAAGGACTTGAACTTGTTGCAACCTTGATAGACTTGCTCTACTGTGTGGAAATAGCTTTACAACTTAGAAGAAAGCTTTGCAGATTTTGTCCGTAAGTTCCATTCAATTTGGAAATAATTTATCATCTAAGTGTCAAAAAGACACATTTATCAAGTTAGAGCTCTTTGTTGCAAATGACTAATAGCTTTGAAGGATTTTTTAAAACACCCCAAGACTCGAGCAATCTAGGAATCCACTCTCATCTTTTATCCATCCATTCACACAGTCTAAAGCATCTATAATATGCCCTACTCTCAACCACCTTCCCAACATACCACACCTCTCCAAACCTCTATCATATATAACTATAAAATTGCGTAACTAGACTATCCATTGGCGATACTCCACATTGTTACTAATCTAGGGCACTAAGCACTAGAAGAACCCTGTGTTTTTATTTGACGTTCAAAATTTGGACGTCCACTTTTTTGGACATCAAACATAACATTAGGATGCTAGTTTTGATGTCAAAACTAGCATCCTAATGTTATGTTTGATGTCCAAAAAAGTGGACGTCCAAATTTTGAACGTCAAATAAAAACACAGGGTTCTTCTAGTGAAGACTAGTTGCAAGGCATTCCACTGATATTTAGGACCCATTCTTTTGATGTAGTGGTCCCAGGGAGGCACATGTGGAGCTTTACCTCAACAATCATTAGTCTTACCATGGAAAGGTCAATGACCTTGAATGGGAGATTCATGACATTTAGGTCCCAATTGTATAGTGCTCCAAAAAACTCAAATTTGGCACTAGGAGCATTACACAAAGTGATGGAAAATGGAGGGGATGATGAACAACTTACAATAATGAGAGCGGCTTGCAAGCATTGTAATAAAGTCATGTTACTCTATATGTACAATTTGTTGAGCTTTGAATTCAACAAGTCTTTATCAATTTCGACGTCTAAATAGAAGTGGGCTATAAAGAGCAAGTCATATGATTCATAAACATAGCGGTATGTCCATCATTATTGAGGTATGTCATGGTTGCATCCTTTACTTGAGAATGGTATCTTCTTTACATAATCAAGTTGATATTTTTCTCCCTTGGTTAATTTGATAGCCAAATTTAGATGGAGGCTACATCCACTCAATTCAGGTTGGAGTTAAGTGCTCCATAGTGTTACAACATTACATTCAAATATCTGGTAGGTACTCCAGTGATTCATTGAGTGCATGTATGATAAGTGTAAGTGCGATGATGCCCCTTATGCTTATACTAACAATGATGTCAAATAGATCTTTGACATGCATACTAGAAAAGAAGAATATTATTTTTTTGAGTGAGATCAAGCAACTCGATGATGCCAAAGATGCTTTTGCTGTCTTGTGAAAGGATAGGATAGCCAACTAATATAGATAGATCTTTTGGATACTATTTGGCAAAAGAAAGACAATTGAGGCATGTTAAATTGATGTACATCTTAGGTGAGCACAAATTAGCCACTTCTTTTGTACACATGGTACAAATAAAGTGGCTACTAGAAAGTTCTTCTATCAATAGCTTCACCATGCAACTTTCACAAAGTTGATAGTAGGTAAAAGAGTCTAACCACAGATACTTGTCATACTTAGACTAGTGCACTTTTGATAAATGTTTCCAAATCTTTATCGCAGTGTTGGTGGGTGATTGCAAGAAAGACCAACCCTATTTTGTGTCACATGAATAGTGATGGAGTTGTTTTCCACTATAACCTTTGAAGGTAGAACTTGATGAACTTGAAAAATTTATTGGAGATGGATAACTTGATACTAATTATATAACTTATTTTTTAGAAATTAAAAAAAAACATTTTATATTTAAAAATAAATTTTGCTAATTTATCACACTTTGAAATTTATGAGGTTTAGTACAGGGAAATACCCAAAATTAATGATTTAGACCTAAATTTTTTGTAGTCTATTACCACAATAACAGAATATGTGTCTACCAAGAGGAATCTAAAAACACATTATTTTATGGCCTCCATGTTCGTGCAAATAGGGCTCCCTTGCGCATACACTTTTGAACATTAAAGATGGTTTTGACTTCATTTTTGGTAAAATTTGATCACCATCAAGTCTTCAAAAATTGCCAACTTTTGGTTAAATTGTCCATGATTTATTATTAATTTATACCTCATTATATACATTTTGTGACAATTGTTTTTTTTCCAAATAATATTGTTTTAGTACTTGCAAGGAGTCATAGTACTTGCAACGGTAATTTTAACCGTTGATTTTTGGGATAAATGGCTAAGATTATTCTATTTCATAGTATTTTTAGTAATCCTAGTTGGCTAGTTCTAAGTACAAAAACTATAATTTTGGCAAAATGCTACCAAAATCAATCGGTCTTTTATCACTAGAAGAAACATGTTGTTTTTATGTCAAAACTAGCATCTTAATGTTATGTTTGATGTTCCAAAAAGTGGACGTCAAAAAAAAAACAAGTTTCTTCTAATGTATGCAACCACCTTGGTGTAGTCTAGAGGGCAATTTTTGTAAAATTGACAAGTCTACAATAATTTAATGTACGTTGTCCTTTGGGATATAGAATGAAGTCTCCATCTCACATCACATTCTTTCCACTTTTCATGGAGGAATGTAGAGCATTTGCATGCATATGTCACATTGTGTCGTAATGACAAAATAGACAACTTGACTATTTTCAGGCGGTATATGGCTACTCTCCACCAATAATTGTTTGAGCTTATTTGAAGGTTGTTCAAAGCTCCTTGGGTAGTTGGGCATTTGTATCGATTGACAAGTTCATGCTTAGCTGGCCAATCTATTTAAGCACTGACAATTCAATGTGCCTTCAAAAAATGTTGAACAAAATTTGGTGACTCTCGGATTTCAATATGCATTGCAAATTTGCCTATTCAACAAAGGTTGTTCATATCACATTAGAACATTAATATGTCCATCAAAACATCAATCTTCAATCCCAATGTCCGTCAAGATAGAATATTCATTGTCATATGGACAATCTAGATAAAACAAACGTAACCTTGATGGACATAATCATTTGATTGATCAGCTTGACAATTAACAAGAATGGTCCATCTTGATGGACTGGCCATTCACCTTGGCAAATTAACTATCTAGTTGCCGAACTTGCCATCCATTTCAATGGATTGGATGTCCAACTTGACAGACACAAAGGACGGACCCAACAAACTTCATCAACACTTCTTTTTAACCGTTTGTATTCAAATGCAATCTTGATGTGTCACGACTAACACATCATGACAAACCGACACAAATAGTCAATGTCACATTGTCACCCTGTACTCAATTGTCCAATACAACTTGAATGTCAAACTCTTTGTTTGGAACTTTGCTGAAGGTGTCAATTGCAAGTTGCATGTGAATGAAGAATTGATTCACCTTCTTTTGAGATCTCTACAAAGATTTGGTACACTAATGAATCTCTTAATGTTGCCTCTTCAAACGATGCAAGACCGTAGTAATATTGATGGCTATCTTCGGAATGAGAGAGACTACTAGATCTGAGTAGTAGTACTAGAATTTGTCACAGCTTTAGCTATTATCTCTTTGTATCCCTTTTTGTATGTCTCTTGAAAATCATTGAACTATGGCTTTGCAACCTTCAAACTTATCTTATTAAAGAAGAAAATCAATTGCGGACAATGCTAATTTGTAGCTCCAAAAGTCATTAGCCGACTCCATTGTAATAATGGTTTTACAATGGATTCTTGCTCCCACTAGTCCACTTGAAAAGACAAAATAGAGAATGCTTGAAAAGATGTAGAGCATACACATATACAATACTTGAATGTACTTGAATGTGCATGAATGGGGTTATTTTAGAAGGCTTCATATTTTTCTAATCTTCTATTGAAAAACTTGTGGAACATCTTCCACAATGCTCTAGATGCCTTGCGTCACTTTCAAGCCACCACATCATTTGCTGTCAATATAGAGCACAGAATATGTTGAATTGACAGTAGATTGTATTTGTGAGTAGGTTTGCAATTGCCACGGACGTACATGTAAATATCGGTTGACGTTGATTGTGCATCATTTGATGCGCTAGACAAAGGTGTGTAGCCTACATCTCTCTCACCATCCAAAGAAATAAAGATTCGCAACAATGTACTTTTACCTACTCTGGTTGGTCCGATGAACACCACCAAAGATGGTCGCACATTCAGATTTGCAACAAGCATTGCTAATTATGGCTACAGATGGATGCGATGAGCCAATGATCAATTAAATTGAAGAAGCAAAATTTGTTTTTGTCATCAGTATTCATTTGATCATCTATTAGTGAGGATTGGTCGAGGCCGTGCTCTACAATGAGGTACTTGTCAATCATCATCAACAAATAGTTACGAGTTGCTTTAGAAGTGTGTACAACATTTGTATCACATGGTGTGCATAAGGGACCTAGAAAAAGAGGCAAAAAAATCACTGCCGAAACTAGCTCTGGATGGCACTTGTTGCACCTCACTATGTCAAGTGAGGATGAATTTAAGACCGCGATGGAGTTGGATGTAGCAGGCTAGCCAAATCCATCAACTTCAACCACTTGACTAGTTGTCAATATGTTAAAATGATAATGTTGCAATAAACTTAGGTAGTCAAAGTGACAAAACAATGCACGAGAAAAGCTCAATTACATTAATCTAAAGAGATCACTCTGGTACAATACAAGTTCTTACATGTTTTGCATGTTTGGTCACAAAATTAGGATAGTTGAGTGGTTTGGTTTAGGATTTTTAGTATCACATCATGTTTAGACATCAAAATGACCATTGGAATAATAAGATTCAACCCAATATCCGTCAAGATCATGACTTCTAAATTTTTTTTGACAACTTGTCCAATGAGTTGGATGGCTTGTCCTTCTAGATCAACAAACAATCCATCCTCCAAAAAATTAGTCTGACGTGATATTCACCCACCAAAACATATTCTATTTCATGTTGATGGACATCTTGTTGCAAAAATCCCATTTCACATCAAGATAGAAAATCCTAGTTTGGTTAAAGAATCGGCCTTCTAGTGTGTGGTTGGGACGAAGTTTGTAGTGATTTTTTTGCTTTCAATTTTCTTTCTAATGAAGTGGTCCTATATTCTACACTAGAAGAAAACGGACTTTTTCAAAATGTCCAAAACAATGCGAGTATGCGTTGTGTGTGACACGAAAATGATCAGCGTTGACGTCTCCTAAAATCCGTTTGATTAGACGGGGTAAAAACATGTGAAAATCTAGAAGAACGCATCACTTTTGTACTCGTTTTTCCAAAAACGTGGGTGACAACAATGTCTACTGAGGTCCTCAGAGGTCGACACGTGGAGGGCACCTAAGTGCCACGGAGGCGCCACTCGGATGGGCACTGCCACGTAATTTTTTTTTTTACTTGACCGCATTTGACGTGGTGGATGACGTGGAGGTCAGAGAATCTGATCTTTTTCATCCAACCGATTTTTCATCCATCCGTTTCTTTTCATTCCACCTATTTTTTCATCCATCCCATTCTTTTCATCCAATCCATTTTTTCAAAAAATAATTAGTTAACATAAATTAAAAAATAAAAGTAAGCAACAAAAAAAATGTAGAATTCACCAAGAAGTAAACAAACTTACCATTTCCATCAATTTTATTTTGATGGAAAAATTACATAGAAATGAACATTTTCAGCATCATATTTATACCCATTCTTTGTCCATGGTGCGACAAACAATATGGGATAAATAGCCTACATTGTTTGAGACGTGTAGCCCGACATCCAACACGTTGTTTTAGACGTCCAACCCGACGTCCATGCATCCATCATTTCTTTTTTTTCCAAAATATGCCACATGGCTGCCCTTTGCTAAAAATTTTGTCCATTATGAGACAAACAATATGGAATAATTAGCCTACGTTGTTTGAGATGTTCAGCTCGACGTCCAACTCGACATCCATCTATCCATCCATTTATTTTTTTCCAAAATATGCCACGTGGCTGCCCTTCTCTAAATCTACTTGTTGACATGGCAATTTATGTTGTATGCGACGTTTTATAAAAACATGGCCATGTCGCAGTTGACATTGTCACAAACATAGCCGTCCACAGTGACATGGTCGCATTTTCTGCAAAACATGTACACGTTTTCTACAAAACGCGTACATGTTTTTTGGAACATCTAATGTTTGAAAAAATACGACGCGTTTGTTGGTAAACGCCAGCAAAAACGTGCTTTTCTTCTAGTGCTAATATGTTTATTTGTGTATAAAAGACTGGATTGTTGGCTAATTGAATACAAGAGTGATTATCACTAGAGATTAGTATAGATTGGGGTGGCAATTCACCTAGTCTTTATATTAGTCTTTGTAAGTTGACAATATCCTTGGTTGATTCATTTAGTACTTGGTATTTTGCTTTGGTTATCAAAAAGAGACAATTTGCTGGAGCTTACTAAACCTTAGTATGCTATTGTTGTAAAGTATGTGGATTATTCCAGAGGTTTAGTGTCAAGTGTCTTGGTTGTGTCTTTGGTTAGCATTAGCAAAGGTATAAAGTGACGTCAAAATATCAAAGGAAAATAGGAGTCTCCACACTTCGCAATAAAATTAGTGTTTTATGACTACAAAATATGATTGCAGTGAGTCATAAAATTAAAAATATGACTCATGTAGAAATCACTATAGATGATTTGCAATATGATTGGGTCTAGTTATCACCAACAAGTTGTTTCGAACATGAGTCACATTTGCAATCATATGGGTTAGGGGATATATTTAGTCATATTTTGCTAACGTTGCGTATACGTTAATTATCCTTAGAGTCTTGATTTCTTCTTGAGCTACTCGAGCAAAAAAAAATCTTATGTGGCATATGATTCCATGTAGTCATATTTTTGATTGACATAAAATATAATTGCGTTAAATTATATTTTGGATGACTTGGCATATGATTTTGTGCAATCATTTTTTTTAAATGTGGAATATGACTCTCATGAATCTGAATATTTTTGGATGATGGAGAATATGACTTTCATGAGTCATATTCTTCATAGATGTGAAATATAATTTTTGTGAGTCATATTTCTAGTTGACAAGATAGTTTACATGGATTTCATTAATAATTTAATGATTGGTTGTAGTCATGTTTGAGAAGTATAAAGTCACATTTGGCATGCATAACTATAAGTATTATATGATTATAGCTAGTTGTATTCTAGCCAATATATATTATAAAATATAGCTTAAGCAAGTAACATTCTAGATGATTGAGAGTTATATTTCTTAGATTTGTGACTGGAGTGACTGAGGTCCAAAATAACTTTAGTTACAAACTACAATCTTATTTTCATGCATTTTAAATGGGCATGGCACATTGCAATCATACGTCAAGATGATTTAACAACTGAATAAAAGACTTCATGTACTTAAAAAAAAAAACATATGATTTTAGAGATATATAAGAGACAATCATATTGGAGAGGGAGAATATAAGAAAGAAAGCGACTCTCTTAAATGACACTTATTAGTCACCAATACAAAACAAATATATCACAATGAATCATTTACACAGGCCAATAGAGCCTATATTCCTTATAACAATGTGAAGATGGTCCTTTTGGGTTGCAAGTAGTCTCCAATGACTTTGTTTTAGCTTTCAATGCCTTCATATACAATTTAAAATAAGAGGTTAATTTTTAGTGAACAAACAACAAAGTTCAACCTTCAAAGGCTTACAATAATACAAAATATGTAGCATAAGTTTAGGGTAGAAGGAATATTAATGGTGATGGAAGGAACAAGAAGAAAAAAGCGGCAAATCAACAAGTGCTAAGCATTAGAAACATTTTCGGCTCTATGGAAGGTCCTTGCTACCCAACAGCAACTCAACCGCAAGGACGTCCATAGTAGAGGAGTGGAACTATTACCAATGGTATCCAACGAGACGGATGCAAAAGTGTTGCCAATGAAATTCTAATTGTTGCTCTTTGTACATATTAGTTTTATGAATAAAAAATTAGAGCTAAGGACACAAGCGGCTATCCATCATGATGCACTTTCATAGTACATGTGCACAACAATGAAGCTAATTTTTATTGTTCTTGCACAATATTATAATACTCTTGCTTTGCTTTGTTCACACACCGAGCAGGATCTTTGTGTGCGGGAACGGTGTTGATAGTATATGCAAGGATCAACAATCAGCTCTTACCATGAGTATGTCAGCAAATACAAGATTTGAGTGATGGTCAGGGCGTGAAGTTGTACATACAAGGCCCCCCATCACTGTGGTGTTGTAGCATGGTTTTATGTTTGTATAAATTATCATGTTTTTAAGTAGTCTGTAATTTTGTTAGTGTTGCTTAGTATAAAGTACTTACACATATCGTTAAAAAACACAGAGGCAACTTCACACCTAGCATTTTTAACTTTGAAATGTGTACTTTTGCTACTCTTAGCCAAACATTTTGTTCCGGATGTCTTTTTCATGGATCCCATTTCAACCCATATTTGTGAATCATGTTCGTGTAGATCACTGTGATTTGTTTTTGTGATATGGTCTAAGAAGTATAAGAATCATTAAAAGACATGTACTCCATAATTCAAGGGTGGGATACTTGTACAATTCTAAGTCAATCGGTGTTGGATTGCCTTGGTATTGTTGTTAAATTTGAATGCTGAGATGTTTTGTAGTTTTAGAAACAAAATTAATTGATCGATTCAGCTTTGATTCTCAATTTTTATGTTTCCTATTCAAAGTTTGAAGTAAGCAGTTTAGGGTCCCAACAGTGCTATCTAACTTAGTGAGCTTAAGTTTTGGTGATTAAATTTATATATAGATTGTAGCTCCTTCCTCTGACACAATTCCGTGCAATTGGTAGCATTATGCAGGCATCTCATATGAAGCTTTATTTAGAGGCCTTCTCATCAGTGAAGCCATAAGCAATTTAGAGCATTGCTTTTGGAAGCCAAAAATTTGGTTGTATATTCTTCATAAAGAATCATCAATTGGTTCTTGACATATGTCACCAAGGGATGGAAGTGAGGCTACAAATCTCATGAATTATTTGGCCCCATTGTTGTAACATTAATTAGCTAGTGCATTGCAACAATCAGGGGATCCCACACCATTTACACCTCAGATTCTCTTCTTACCTCTTTGACAAACTTGGATATTTGTATCACTAGAAATCTTTTGTGTAAATTGTCATCAACATGACTGATACCAAAAGACCAGGGTTTAGAGTTGAGCTTGCTTCTCAAGTTAGACCCCAGATGGAAGTTAAAATGAAAATGGAAGACCTACAGATGCAAACATTATCGCATGTGTTGGACTTGGGCTTAGTGGCTGTCAACCTTCCATAAGTAATACAAATGGGATAAAAGTATCAAGTACTCAAAGCATTGGATATTTAGCACGAGTTTCTACGAGATTGAATTGGCACAATTGGACAACAGAGAGCATATTAAAAAGCTTCCAATAATATTAGTGACATCCTTGAGTGCCATGTTGCAGCACCACTTGCAGCTTACTGTCTCCCTAACTTCCAACAATATACTCGTCAATCTCCTCTTCCCACTCATCTGAAATCTACATCCCTTCTGTCGCAATTCCATAGGCACACGCTCTCCCATCCAACCGTGCATGTGTTGGCAAACCATGTTGTTGAACCCACCAAATTCAATGTTCACGCACAACAATAAACAATTGCAGATTTCAAGGACATACGAATACAAAAGAATAAACAATTGCCAACACAAGCATGGGTCAACTAGATGCAATGATCCATATGGCTACCAATCCTTGCTAACTAAACCGCCAACTAGGCTCCACATTGCTTGCCCCAATACATAAATGATTACAATTTGTTGTTGCTCCAGCAAGCCATCATGCAATTCGGCGCTACCCAGGTCCTAAAATCTAGTACAACAATGCTACTCGTGGACCTCTTAGAGGGCCTTCTTGAGACCCCAAAAACTTTCTAATGGTTTATGAGCAAGCAAGAATTAAGATGTAACAAGAAACAACTAAGAAGCAACAAGAAACAAGAATTAAGGTGTAACAAGAAGAAATAAAAAGCAACAAGAGGAAACAAAAAGAAAGAACTAAGAAGCAACAAGAAGAAAGAGTTAAAATGCAACAAGCCAAGAAAGAATTTAGATGCAACAAGAAGAAACAAAAACCATAAACTAAAAAGCAACAAGAAACAAGAGTTAACATGCAACAAAAAAAAAAAAAAAAAAGTAAAAATTAAGAAGCAACAAGAAGTAAGAGCTAAGAGACAATAAACAATAAAAAGAAAAGAAGAAGAGCCAAAAGAAGTGGCGGTTAGGGTTTTAAAATCCTAAAAAAATAATGACTAGGTTTCAAAATTGTAATAAAAAAACAATTAGAATTTCAAACTTCTAAACAATAGTTTTTCCATATTTTTTTTGGATTGCCCATATTTTTGGGGGGTTGCCCCAAAAGAAAAGATGTCACTACCATAGAAATATGATTGGCAATATGACTTAGTGTTCCTCAAACATGTTTCCTGCCATTGCCTACGAAGTACTTTGGTATTTCCAATGGGCATATAATATATGCCCGTAAAGTATAAGGCCCAAAAATGATTGGAAATGTTCTTATGGTTTTGAGTCAACACCCAATGTGACAGCATGGCAATTATTAAAGTCTTAAAATTCAATTCTTCTATAGTACATTGTTTTGTTTTTGTTTTTGTTTTGGGCGGAGGGACATTTGATGTGTCTTCTAAGATGTTACACAACCGTGGCTATTGCTGATAGATTTGTGTTTTTTCCTTGAGACTTGTTAGTGAATAGATAGGTGCGCCAAGTAACAAGCCATGCTTTATATTCCAAGACAAGGCCTGGATATTACTATAATTACTTGGAATGACAATGCGAATGCGACAAATTCAACCTTCAAAACAGCATTGGTTGCTAGAGGCAGATCATTTCATTGCACACAACATCAGCTTCAAGGTAACATAGCACATCACACCATAAAAACTTTGCATATTGCATCACTGAAAAAAGTAAGAAGATTAAAAAATTGACTTTATGGTTTACTTCTGCATGAATCAATTGTACTATACTAGTGAATATTTTGTCTTATATCAAACAAAGAATCAATCCAATTTGGTTCACTTGGAACAGTTTGATTGGAGTTTCCAACCAAATTGTGTGCATTTCCTCTGATTGGAAGCTCTAGTATGTTGAAAGCTTTCATTGTATTGTCCCTTGAAACAGAATACTGCTCCTAAACCAGGACCAGGAATAATCGGCGCTCAAGTTATTGCACTTCAAGTTGTGGGAGACAAAATTGCGTTCTATGGTTGCGGGATGTACGAGTATCAAGACACACTAAACGACCACCAAGGTCGCCATTTCTTCAAAGAATGCCACATCGAAGGCACGGTCGATTTCATCTTTGGCAACGCGAGGTCTTTTTTATGAGGTACTCAATCCACAAAATTGAATCAAATTTAATTCTTTGTACCACTATTAACAACACATAGAATTGTGATATTGGATAGATCTTTGGATACAACAGCCAAAATGTGGGAACAACAGCCAAAATTAGGGTCCAAAGTTTCAAACTACCTCTTTGATGAAAATCGCTCTCTTGGTACCTCGAATGTACATGGAAAAATGCAATAAATTTATAAAAGAAAACATGTTTTCTCACCTGCAGTTGCACGTGATTTTGAATCAAACTTTAAGTTTGTTAATTCCACTCTGTACAATCTAAAGTGAACCTATTATTATGATTGCATTTATAACAGAAGTTGGCCCACCTTAAACAACAGGGCCGCCCATCTCCTCCCGCCCACTGTGCCTCATCCATGGGAATGTCTATGGCTCCGTGGCTCCAAGAGCACCTCCAAGCTATACTGATGGAACAAAGTGTCCTAGATTCTATCAAAGTAGGCCGTCCGGTAAAACGTATTGGCCAGAACCTTCACCAGCAGCACTTTGATCACCCACAAATTGAGTCGACGTTGTGAAAGCACACATGACTCTTGCAACACTAACAATTGCCAGTCCAGTTCACATGGATACAAGACATACATGAAGCAGATTGAAATGCCATAGATAACAAACTAAGGATTCATGGTCTTAAAAACAACTAATTCGAATGATTTTATTGTGAAAATCAAAATGATTCAGATGAGGCCAAACGTCTTAATAAAAATCCAGTAAAGAACATTGCATGCATTGATCACAATTGAACGCAATTCATCAAATGAAAGTATCAAACTAGCCCCACTCAATTGGTTAGCACTAAATTTTGACTCTTGCAACACACCTGCGAAGCCAGTTTTAATATATACAAGACACGCATGAAGCAGATCCAAGAGCCATAGATGACAAACCTCTACATTATCAAGAGTTCATGGTCATAAAACAACCAATTCCAGTGATCCTATTCTGAAAATAATAATTCAAATGAGGTCAAATTTTTTATTACCCAAATCAGTAAAGCATTGCACAAAATCAGTGAAGGCCACTGAGGGAATTCGCGTAAGTGAGGAATCTTTTACTTTTCCTCAGACAAATGGTTGCATGGCTAAACAACACTACATGTGTTTTATGGAAAGTACAAAAATACAGGACCAGGGGCAGATATGGCTGGGCGAGTGGTATATACAAAGGCTCTGTCATCAGAGGAAGCTACAAAATATACGCAATTCAAAAGTTCAAGTGGATCAATGGTTTTGACTAGCTCCATATAACATCAGTGCCACAAGGTGAGCGCGCATTCCAGAATCGCCACTCTTGGCTGCTAACTGCCTACTTATTGTCATTAGACTGGCCAAACTACCCATTGCTGTTGCTCTACATTGTTACTGGTCTGCGGCACCAAGGTTGCATGGCATTCCACTAATACCTAGGGCCCATTCTTTTGGTGCGGTGGTTCCGAGGAGACACGTGTGGAGCTTCACCTCGACAGCCAACGGTCTTAACATAGGAAGGCCAACGAGCTTGAATAGGAGATTCATGACGTTTTGGTCCCAAGTGCATTGTGTCCAAAAAAACTCAGATTCGGCGCCAGAAGCATTATGCACAGTGATGGAAAATGGAGGGGATGGTGAACGACTTGCAATCATGAGAGCATCTTGCAAGCGTTGTGGTAAAGCCACGCGACTCCGAATGTTCAACCTGTTGAGCTTTGTATCCGATGAGTCTTGATCAATTCCGTCGTCTAGGTAGAAAAGGGCTGCAAACAACAAGTTGACTGCCTCATGGACACGGGCATGTCCATCATTATCGAGGTACTTGTTGGTCTCATCCATCAAGAATGGTACCTCCTCCACACAATCAGGATTGTCTAAACCAATGTGACGCTGGCTTTTTGCGTCTGGATGTTGTGACGCGTCCGTCGCAATGAGATCGGACGCTGCAGGATCCGTTTGCAATGCTGACTAGCCGTCCAAGCCATGGATGAAGTCCATCCAGGCCGTCCACAGGGCCATCTAGGCCGTCTACAGGGACGTCCAGTTTGTCCCCATCCGTTGTCAACGAAAACATTCATCCGTTTTTCACATTTTGTGGACGGATTTCATCCTGACGGACACTGGGATTCGATCCCAACATTCGGACAAACATCTGGACGTCCGGTCGTGGTGTGACGGGGACGACCCTGCACACAATCAAGTTCACAGTTTTTATCCTTGGGTACTTTGATGGTCGGATTGAGGCGGACGCTACATCCGCTCAAATCAAGCTAGAGCTGCTTCAAGTGCTCCATGGCAGCATGGCATTGCATTTTAGAATTGGTCACCACGTCCACCACGAGTTTCAAAAAATGAATTAGGCTCTCTAAATGTTGGGGCTTCTTATCATACGACAATTGACTGCAACCCAGAGATACAAGGGTGATTGTCTTGTGCTTACGCGACATGGTTTGAGCTTCTTGGATGGCAGTCGCGGCCGGACAGTTGAATTGCAAACCACCATCGATCCACCATTGGTTGCCAACTTCATACAATGGAAAATAGGTGCCGGCGGCTGACGTTGCTGCAGCGGCGTCTTTTGCGCTGAAGAGATGGTTGTTAGACACACCTCCAACTACTAGTTTGTGGGTTGGTTGCTTTGTCTCATTCCGGACTACCTGTTTAGACAAGTCATCGCACTCATTCTCCAGTATCTTGCAGTTGTAGGAGGTGAACCATGCACCAACGAGGTTGTTGTCGCAGTCACATAATGTGACAATTAGATGCGGCCCACCCACACAACTGTGCAGCAACGACTATTCTCCAAAACTCTCCTCCAAAAGCTTCAGCAAATTATCGCTCTTATATTTTGTATCGTAAATCCTCAGGAACAAGAAGACTCGTAGAATGAAATTGTTACCTGCACCTACTCTCAACATTTTGGATGAGAAAACCTGTCTATAAAAGTCCTGGAACAATTGGATCACCTTCGGTAGGCTCTTTAGTTGTTCATTGAGTGCGTGTATAGTAAGTGCAAGTGCAATGATGCCCCCAGTGCTTGTGCCAACGATGATATCAAACAAATCCTTGACATGCATGCCTGGAAAGAAGGACATTATTTTTTCAAGCAAGAGCAGTTCCACGATGCCACGGATGCCTCCCCCGTCCAGTGAGAGGATGCGGTATCCAGCCAATGGAGGCAGATCCTTTGGATACCACTTGGTAGAAGAAAGAGAAACAGAGCATGTCAACTCGATGTCCATCTTAGGCAAATGCAAATCGCTCACTTCCTTGGCACATGTGGTACAAATAATGTGGCCACATGAGAGCACCTCTGTCGGCAGCTCCACCATGCAGCCTATATAGACTCAATAGAAGGTGAAAGATTCCAACCACAGATATTTGTCACACTCAAACTAGCGCACTTTTGATAGTTGTTTCCAAATCTCTTTCACATCCAACATTTTTGCACTCCGGAGGGCGCTTTCAGTAAGATTGACAAGCCTACAAACGTTAAGTGCGCATTGCACTTCCGCATACAAAACGAAGTCTCCATCCCACCGCACAACCTTTCCATTTTCTACAAAGGCATGCGGAGCACTAGAATGAGTATGTCGCAATGGTAGAGTAGAAGACCTAACCCTTTCCGGGCGGCACACGGCTGCTCTCCGTCAATGATCATTTGAGCTTGCTCGAGGGATTTTCAAAGATCCTTTGGTAGTTTGGCACTAGCACCAACTGGGACGTTCACACTTAGCCGGCCAATCCAGAGAAGTACTGATAATTGGATTCTCATGGAAACAATGCTTAGCGATATTTGGTACCTCTCAAATTTCTCTAGGCATTGCAAGTTTGCCTGCTCGACTGCCCTACAAAAGTCCATGATGTACTCTGAAAGTTTGCCTGAAGGAGGCCTCCAACCCATGTTGGCCGTGTAGATATCAAACTCTTCATTTGGGTTCTTGCTAAAGATATTAGAAGCAAGTTGCATGTGAAGCTGAAGCTGACGTCGAGTGAAGAATTGATTTGCCTTCTCTAGTGATCTCTGAATAGGTTTGGTGCACTCACGTATCTTCTTACGCAGCATCTTCACTCAACACAAGATCATAGCAGCACCGATGACCATGTGTGGAATGAGGCAAACCAATGAATCTGAGTAATAGCGCTGGAGTTTGTTGTGGCGTCGGCTATTGTTTCCCTGAATCGATTTTTTGTACGTCTTCTGAAAATCACTGAACTCTGACTAGGCAGCCTCTAGACCCGTCTTATTGAAGATGAGAATCAACTGAGGGCAAAGCTGATTTGCCGCCCCGACAGCTATCAACCGACTCCATTCCAATAAAGGTTTCACAATGGATTCTTGCTCCCTCCAATCTCCCAAAAAAACAAAGCAAATGACGCCTGAAAAGATGTACAGCATACGTGGATATGATACTTGAACGTGTCTGAAGCGGTTGTTCTGGAAGTCTTCATATTTTCCTAATCATGTTTGATAAAACTTGTTGGACATCTTCCACATGGTCTGGATCGCACTCATCTCTTTTGAGCCACCACATCCTTTGTTGTCGACATAGAAGAGAAGATATGTTGAATCAACACCAGATTGTGCTTGTGAGTGTTTCAATACTTGACCTCCGGAGTACATGTGAGTATCGGTTGATGTTGATTGAGCACTGTTTGTTGTGCCAACCAAAGGCATGTGGCTTGCATCCCTTTCACCATCCAAAGAAATAAGTAGTTTCACCAAGCTACTCTTGCCTACTCCAGTTGGTCCGATGAATGCCGCCAAGGATGGTCGTGCATTTGGATCTGCAACCAAGGATGCGAGTCGTGGCTGCAGGTGGATGTGATGATCAATTGGATTGAAAAAGCAAAATTTGTTCTTGTCATCAGAGTGCATTTGATCATCTGTCGACGAGGAATGGCCCAAGCCACACTCCACTATGAGATACTCATCAATCTTCATATGCTTATGGTTACAAGTTGCTTTAGAAGTATGTACAATGTTCGTATCACATGGTGCACATAGGGGTTGCTTGCATGAGAGGCAAAAAACAACAACCAGACATAGCTCACACTTACTACAAGGACTTGCCATGTCAAATTAGGACAAGTTCAAGATTGAGGTGGAGTATAATTTTATATATATTACCCCCAAGCTTCGTCTTATATAATAGAAGAAGTTTGTTCTACTTTTACTTTCTCTTCTTTATTCTATCTAGAATCATCAACTAAAGTAAAAGTTGTGGTCATACTTAGATATATTTTTAGTATGAGTTCATATCTCATCCAAATTTTGATTTTTCATCTAGAGTTGTCTAACTTAAAGTTCCAACACACTTATGTTTATTTTGGAGCCATCTAACTCTAATGCACTTGTCATCCAAGTGTAGATGTCTAATCCTAGTGCATAAACCTGGCTTTTTTCTGGAGATATCTTTCTTTAAACAATCTTTGCTTGTACACTAGTGCACATTTCATCATGAATTAGTTCATCCATTAAAGTTCATGACACCCCATCAAGGATCATGAGAGTCACTTTACGTTGGTGTTTGCATGGTACAGTTCACCAACTCTTATGTTGTAGTGCACAACTTTATAATTTATAGAACTTTATAAAAAATTTAAAAAATCAATGATAGAGATTGGTAATAGAAATTATCAAAAAATAGAGATACTTGAAGTAGAGTGATGTCTTCTATCTATGATCAAAGAAACTAAAAAAGAAGAAAAAAGAGGTTAAAAATAATACATTTGTAATATAAATTAATATTTAATATATAAAAAAATAATGCGTTGTCATAATACAAAAGTACACTTCCAAATTCAAAATGGAAGGAAAACAAAATTGTACTTGAAAATTTGAGCTATAAAAATTTTCAATGTCCATAATAATATGTGAAGAAATAAGATGTTTAAATTTTTATGAAAAATTTAATTAGATTTCAAAAGGTGCTATATTTTGAGGGGGGGGGGGGGGGGGGTTCAAAAAAAAATTTGAATTGATTTCATTATCGAAATAGCTTGGGAATCATTTTTGAACATGAATTTATTTTAAAAGATTCAATAGTAAAATCAAGCAAGCATTATATTTACTTTCAAAGTTTGATCATAAATTGCTCAAGGTGTTATTAAAATGATAGTTTGATATTCAAAACCTTCAAAAATAATTGTTTTTGACAAACTAAGATTCTATTCCATTATTAGTATATATGTATTTTTTAAAGTTGATCTATTTTAGTTTCATTATATCATTGAAATATTTTTTCTAAATTTTATGTCAAAATATTTTTTTGGATAAAATGCACACTATGCCAGTAACTACATTTAAAGTCACAATATTAGACAATTATAAATTCCCTCAATTTGGTGGCCCATACAAAGCAAGCACCCACTTGCAATTACTACAAAGACAATTGAAAACCACTTATACATGTTTAAACAAAAAATAAGAATAAATTAAATTCTTTTTCACTCGTATTTAATTACAAAATATAGATATTTTCCTATCACATGTATATTTCCAAATATAGAACATAACATACATAAAAAAATTTCACTTACACATGTTCAAGCACATAACAAAAAAATATACATGTACACATAGACTAAAATGAAACTAAAATAGAATATTCAATTTCCATATACAAAACATAAATACGACCCCCCTATATATGTTCAATTTCATTTTATACAATCCAATAGACAAAGGATATATCTACTACAATGGCCTATTTATATATCTATTTTATATTTAATATTTATTAAAGAAACAACTAAATATTAATAATTCAATTAATGTAGGATAAAGATCTACTTATGAATTAAATTGATATAAGGTTTACTTATGAATTAAATTGGTATAAGGTTTATTGATATAAGGTCCAAGTTGCATTGAAAAATATCATTATTATATCAAAATGCACAAAAATTGTTGCAGTTCATTTATAATCTAGAAAAAAGAATTGTGTACTTTCTAATGTGTCTTGCACATATGGAACCAAATATGTCAACACCAATTTGTATTTATTTTTGGTTTGGAAGTCAAAACAATCCAAAAATTGTAAAAAAATAAAAAAGTGTCCAATGCTCCTATAAATTTGCACCTAGATGTCGTACATAGTAAAGAAAACATATAGTCTTCCCCATCAGTAAGCTCTTCTACTTTAACTAGAAAAATGGAATACTCTTCATTAAATTCTTTTTCTATCAATGATGGATTCTCATTTGATGGTGGTGATATTAATAAGCATTTTAATATCCATCTTAGTATTCAAACGTGCACAATATATCTTTTCTACTTGCCTATTGGGGGTGTACGTGCAAAATAAACCAACAAAACATAAAGTAACACAAATTTTAGCCAAATGGCCAAACTAACGAAGGGTATTGTGGTTTTAAGCAAAACAAATTCACTACCTAAATTTATCAAGCCTAAATTAAAGATTAGTTTACAAAAATTTTAAAAACATAAAATTCATAGAAATTCAACACTCCTAGCAAAAACTATGACCAAGATGAAGTTTAATCTTTGGACGGTAATTCAAACTTCATCCAATATATTAGATTTGGGGGGGGGGGTCTAAAGGGCCATTTCAAGCTTGTATCTTCCCCCAATAGTTAAAGAACAGTCATTGTCAAAAAAAATTTGAAAAAAAAAATAATAATATGATGTAGCATTCTCTTTACCACATCAAGCAACTACTATTGCACAATTCTAGACAGTTCCAGAGTCTAGGAACCCTAGGGAATTCACAACCCTCTACAGGGGCTAAAAAATATGTAATATTTTCTATTGATTCCTAAATTCAATTTGACTTGGAATTTTTCTTACAATCTTAAGTTGACACCTACTATCTAAATTTTAAGTTTAGACCTAGATGGACGGATTCTACTTAAGTTCATCCATTCTTCATTGCAAATTTCATCCTTCAATATCTTTTAGTTTTTTAAGTATTTTTCAGAGTCTAATTTAGTTTTTGACTCCTCTAATCTTCTATCATGAAATTCTAAATTTAATTTTCTTCATTGATTACCTTTAAAGTTTTAAACTCAATGTCTACTTTTATCTAAGATGTCCTAGATAATTACTTCTATTTACTTATTATTTTTAGACTTTTGAACTTTCTTTCTGAAAAATATTGATTTTACCTATCTAAAATACTAAGTTACTTCAAGTTTAAACTTCCCTAGCTTTATAAATTTTATACAACACGGTTTTGAATTAAAAAATTTATATTTAAATTATTTGGCAATGAAGATTAATATTTATGAGTATTTAGATTTAATGAATTTGGAATTTATGATGTTCCCAAAAGCATTTTTTCCAAAAATATCATTCTTGAAATATTATCTGAATTTGGTAAGAAAAGAGAAGTCACAACAACACATATTATAAACAACATAATTTAGTGTAAGCTAAGATATATGCAATACAATATTTTGAAGTCTATGCATTTATATTTAACATTGGAAGTATGTCAAAAATTTTAGTCTAATTGAAGTATCATGTTATAATATGTGCTATTTTATAATATGTGTTGTGACATTTTTTTTCTAGACTTCTAAATATTTTATTGCATATGTTTAATGTTTAGATTAGATATCAGATATTATAAACTGTGTTAAACCATATTAGATGCTTAGAAAATCGGTTAATCAACGGGTAGAATATAGGGATTCTATTTATTTGACCATTTTAAATTTCTTAATGTTGTTAACCTTCAAGCATGCAAAGAGACCCATGTTGCCATATTTGATCTTCAAACATTGATTTTCATTAGGTTTCAAATTTCAAATTTCAAATGATCCAAAGTAATAAATGTAGGGGCCATCTTCTACTTTCTAGACCTCTTGTATAATATTCAAGAATTGTCAAAATTTTGTCCTTTACAAAACTATAAAGCTCAAAACCCTGACATATTTATAAACACTATACAAAACATGATGTAAATTACAAACATTTTGATAATATTTTCTTCAATTATGTGAAGTAACTTAGACTTTCACCTTTTTCATTTAAAATCCTTTGTATACAGAAAGAAGCAAATTAAAGTATTGTTTTATAAAGGGATAATTTATATTTATAATTGTGATTATGAATAAGTATTTTGAATACTTATCAATACTATGCTTAGAAGTGATATTTTGCCACTCATAGTGCGAAAAGAAACGACGTTCTACTTAAGTTTTAAATTTTTATTTATTACGGCAGATAAAATTAGGATTCAAAAATAGTTAGAAAACAAGATCAAAGAAATTAAAAAAGATTGTATTCTTTTGCAATTGTTTATGAATATAACATGTATATCAACATTTGTACATTAAGGTTATTTGTTTGTTTGTTACAATGAAATCTCTTGAACTATACATCCCACGTCCATGTTCTTGGTACTGTTGAAAAGCTCTTTACAATGAGGGGTTCATGAACTTTGTTTTGTAGTGCTTGGACATAGGATGTGAAAGATATGAATTTTTGAGTTATTTTTGGAAATTAAATTATCCTAAATCATGATTTCATAATATTTTAATTATACTTTAATTATTTTTTACCTTGTAATAATGGGCCAATAAAACATCGCTACATTAGTTGCTTTTGAAAAACACTCGACTCCACATTGTATTATTTTGTGATGGATTTTTGTTGCATCCTTCCTAATATTTTTGAATTAAGTGAAGAGTTTCTAACTTTCTATGTTATCCAAAATATGACTACACATAGTAACGCGCCACTTTAGGAAAAATATAACTCACCATAGTCATATTCCACGTCAGCTAGAAATATGACTACAACTAGTCATATGCCACTTTTTAAAAAATATGACCCACTGTAGTCATATTCCACATTTTTAGCCAAAAATATGACTACATCTAGTCATATGCCAGGTAGGATGTTTTTCTTTGCCTGGGCAACTCAAGAGAAAGTTAAGCCTCCAAGGATAGTCAAAGTATATGCCACGTTGGCAAAATATGGTGTATTATATTCCAAAACTAGATGACTACAAATATGACTCATTAAAAATATGACTAGTCGGTAATGACTAGACCTAGTCATATTACGTGTTTACAGTGATTTTTGCGGGAGTCATATTTTGGGATTTTATGATTCACTGCAGTTATATTTTGCAGCCATAAAACACACATTTTGTTGTAGTGAATGTCTAAATTTGAATTTTCTTGTACCTTCTCAAAGTTTTTTTGGATGTGCTTCCAATCATACAAATTTCAAGTTCTAATTATATATTATGTACAAACGTTAGAAAAATATAGAAGGCCAATATACCGTTAAGGTGAAAGCATGCTACGGCCTACCACTTTTGATGTCACAGTGTCACTTTTGAGGAACTAATTTATTTTAAGTGTACATAAATGAGAAAAATTACATGCATAATTTTGGTGTGATGATTGACATTACAGATGTATTCTAGGGTCCAAGCACATTTTTCAATTTGTACTCAATATCTAGTTATATTCACTAATATACATGTTTTAGTTTTTTTAGTTTTTTCTTAGTTTAAATATAAATTTTAATATTTTAATTGGTTGGAGGAAGAAACTAGCAAGATTTTACAAGTGGGACTAATTTTTCAATTATTTAATTCCTTCTATAAGATATATTGTGGAATTGAACAATAAAATGAATTAAATAATATAATAAATAAAAACAAAATTCTTTAAAAATTAGCTTCAAGACAACTATTAAACAATATAAAAATTTGGCTCACCTGTAGAATCTTGTTGGCTTTCTTCACCAAGAATCTAAAGTGTTAAAAACTTTACTTACATTTTTTTTATTGAATGTGCCAAAGCATGTAGGCCGTAGCATGCTTTCACTAACTAGGACTAAGGGCTAGTTTATACATGCTTTGGGCCCATGGTTATTTTACTTCTTTAGAACCTTTTCCTTTTTTTTGACATTGAAATAGTGTTGACATTGAAACTAGAGTTGTAGCCCTATAATAGTTGTCATTAACTTTCATGAGAATTTTAAGAATTTCAAGCAATAAATAATTTAGGTCTTGTCACTACCATGTTGGAGTTTGAAAACAATCACACAACTAAACACACCATTCAAGAAATCATCTCTTTTTATCTTTTTTTTAAATCTATATTTATTTTTTAATTTATTTGTTAAAGTATGGAAGTTTTTATTATGAGAACTTGAATGAGTTCGATGATAAATATAAATCAAATTTTACTGTACATGTTATTTCTAGTACCGTGATCTTTCCTTATCATATTTTTTTTTCAAGTATGTATCATTAGAATTGGTAAAATCATACATCATCTCACAAATGTCAAAGTCTATGACATAACTTCAATAATGAGTTCCATTTACAGATTTGTATCTATACAAAAAAATTAATTATTAAACGTGTAATTTATTAAAATTTGTGTTTGTACCATGGCATGTAATTTGTGTCTGCACCACAAAATTTAATTATTAAGCATGCAAGCTTACCAAATAAATATCTCATTTCAATTAAGAACATAAGCTTAGCAAATAAACATTTCATTTCAGCTAGTGCAGAACGTAACCTTACCCAATAATGAACATCATGTTCAATTACAAAAAATTGTATTGTACAGAGTCTCTATACAAGAAATAAATATTACTATATATTATCCACTCACCCAAGTGTTCCAAAAATTTAGTCATGCAGATGGAAGGAAGTTTCTTGAGTTCACAATTAATAACGATGTACCAAAAAAAAAAAAGACTTTGCATTGATGGACGGTGGAGATTTGTACCATCCAATGGAGGAGCCTAATCCGGCCCTAATCCAGCCCTAGATGGAAAATTGGGCCGTCCAAAACTTTATCCCGATTGCTCTCCTGGGTCCAGATGGTTTGGCGCCAAAACTACGCCACTTAACCCCTAAAGCTCCGAGGGTGTTTTCAATCAAAAAACACTCAAAACTACCACTTCTGCTGCATTCACTTAAGGAAGACTATTTTTTTTATTTTTTTTAGAATTTAACAGTAGGATCTTGTACTTAACTTATCTAAGATTATGTAGTAAAAATTTCATCAAATTTTACCGTATGGATTGGAAGATATTAGCATTCAAAGTTGGGCAAAAAGTTATTTCTAAAGAAGATGCTTAAATTGCCTGAAAAACTAAGATTGTCCATAACTTTCTCATTCTTAGTCCAAATAGAATGAATCAAAGCTTCACGTATAGATAAAAACATAATATTTTAGGAAAAAATTCAAATTTTATTTTAAAAACTTTTTTTACTTTTGGGTTTAGGGTTGCCTGCCAATCTCCATTTCTTGCTTATTGTACCATAACTTTTTCATCCAGCATCCGATTGAAACAAAAAACAAAACATACTTATATATATATATATATATATATATATATATATATATATATATCCACAAAGCTCTCGCAAAACTACACAACCTCAAAAAATCTCAAAAAACTTCACTTCAAATTGAGACATTAGGAACCCATCCGGACCCAAATTGTCCCCCGAGGGGACAAATGATCCTTTAGGGATTAAGGTGACACGTAGGATGAGTGATGGTTTCAATCTGACCCTAGTAAGGTGGGTACACCCAAAACCGCCACTTTTTGCTACTGAGCCAAGTTACTACTATTAGACTGGTCAAATTTTCATATATTCTTGTTGGCAAGTGAAAGGAGGTTCCAACGCACCAGAGAACGTGGCATTTCGACATCGTATGCAAAAGTTATTAAGGGTCAAAGTTTGTTTCTGAAAGCGCTCCATCCAAATAGGTACATAACTGATTTTGGCAATGTACACAACCTGTAGATGGCGCTTTAAGGTCAGGTGCCATTTTGGGGTGCCTACCTTATAAAGCCCTTAGATCAGATTTGGAGAAATTGAGCCATCCTACTGATTCAAACTTGGAGAGTTTGGACAGGCCTTCAATCTGGCCCCAAGTATAAACCAGCCCTTAATTGGCCCAGGATACAATCCACCGTCTCAACACCTTTCAATCGCACTGCAGCAGAGGGGGTGTAGCACATGCGGCTTGCAAGGGTGGTCATGGCTGGGTGAGTTGGAGTTTGTGGCTATACTATTCTGGTGTTGATTTTCGGAGTGCAGTGATTTAGGGCATCTCCAAAGCTGGTTTGCATGCAGGGTACATAACATTCAGTAGCCTTTAGGGAGGCTGCCTTTCCCTCCCTGGAGGCCTCATCCACGATGTTCATCCACACCTCATTAATCTAAGCTGCAGTACAGGAGGAGTGCGGCATTAGATTCATGGCGCGCTCCATTTCCTTTCTATAATTTCAAGATTGAACATACAAACAAATATGATTTACAAAGAAAATTGGTTTGCCTAAAATTCAAGCTAGAATCATGATTAGCATACCAAGGCAGTTTTCTATTTGACCATTACAATTATTTACTTTTCATTTGTTGAATGTCAAGAGAAGCTCCTTATATACCTATGGGGTGGTAGGAGTTAGAACAACCCGTGTAGAATATGTTAATTTAGAATTTGTAGTTTCTCAACCACTCATAGTTAAAATCAAAAGTAGGAGTTGTGATTGAAGTATAATTTCAGACCTCATTTAGGAATAGTATAATAAAAAATTTCAAAAAAAATTGAACTATGAAAAGTTGGTAAATTAAGATAAATTTCATCTCCAAAAATCCATTTGAGATTATGATTCTCCAATCAAAAGTTTTGGACAAATTTCAGAGAGGATGTTTGAAAATGTCAAAAACAAATTCCCTTCCAACCCCTATCTAAAATTTATCCATAACTTTTGATTGGAGGATCAAAATCCCAAAAGAATTTTTGGAGATAAATCTTGATTTCATTTCACAACCTTTTTCAGTTCAAAGTTTTTTTTTAAAAGTTTTTATACTATGCCTAAACGAGGTCTAAAAATCTACTTCAATCACAATTGTTGCTTTAATTTGATTACACTATGAGCGGTTGAGAAAATAAAAATTCTAATTTACATATCCCACATTGTTTATTTTACCTCCTACCACCCCATAGGTATATAAATAGTTGTCTCTGCATCCTAAGTTACGAAACACATTTGTCTTAAGAAGTATTGCAAGGAATTTTGAATGTTGAAATTCATTGGCTCAATGATTTAACAGCTATTTTGTATAAAACTCATATTTCGTGTACTATTTGAATTGACAATACTTGAATTTATAGTACTCCGAGTCTGTAGATTTTCTGCACTGTTAGAATTGAAAGTAATATTCTTTTTACCCCAAGTCTGCAGTAGCCACCCTGCCACTCTGACAAATTTCAACACGTGTCCCCATAGCTACTGATGGTGCTGAATATTTGGCACCATTCTGTCAGAGGGAAGGCAGACTTGGCTTCTGCTACTGAATGTTATGTAGGTCACTCTTCACCAACAAAAATCATTTTAGAGCACAAAGGATGTCCTTATTCTGAAGTAAACAATATTCTTATACAGACTTTTGTGTCAATGTACTAGACCCCTCGTCGAAATTTCAGTACAACTTGCCTGAATTTGACTCCATCTTGGAGCGCGCACAAGTATTTGATATTTGACATCCTCTGTTGAATACTCCTCTTGCAATTACCACTCTTTCAAGTTGATTTGTTCCATTGAGTTGCTTGCTAGAGTAACTGTAGTGTATGTTTCATCCCTAACCTTTCTTCTCGTCTAAACCATAAAAAGGGCTGTCAATACACAGCTTCTAATTATGACGATACCTGAGGGTCAGAAATGTCATTTATTAGAATAGGTGTTTGGTTTTGTGACTCCACCATAGCTTGGGAGGGAAAGCTTACTTTCAGAAAATATTTAACTGGAGTTTAAAAAAAATTATTGACAGTGTTGATCTTCAAATGTTGGTTCAATAAGTTTTCCTCAGCCTATCTGTCCGGGCTCATTCCGGATTTGCAAAATTTGACTAGCCTCACCACCCTGTAAGTACTTCTTTTCATTTGTTCATGCAATCTTTCACATGAAATGTTAACCTCTGCCCGATTTCCTTCCTTCCTTGACAAAAATCTAGGTTGTGCTTTGAATATCTTATCTACTAAATCTCTAGAGTGGGCAGCTTCTGTCAACATGGAGTATTAAGAAATCATGAGTGCTCAGGATATGAGAAGACAGTCTGGTTTCAGTAGGTGGAGGATATTCTCTTCCTTGGATTCTTTGAAGAATTTTTCATATCCAAAGCGGAAGAAATTTCTTCTGTACGTGTATTTCTTAGAGGGCTTTCATGTCTGAGCCTACTTGTCATTTTGATAGGTGAATTTTGGAACATGGTATGAAGACGTTTTTGTTCAATATGTGGTGTGCCATTTTCAAATGATTTAGCTAATTTTTGTATCCATTGTCAAACGCTTAGAGAGGATTATATTCCTAGAGAGGAGTATGAGGTTAGTTTAAAGAGAGAAGAAGGGGCACAACAAAATGAAGAAGCATCAATTAATAGAGGTCCCCCTCAAGTAGAGCTTCTACATGAAAATCCTACCATGAAACCTCCATCTTATAATACAATTTTTAATCCTCTGCCTATTAAAAATAGGCAGACGAACAAGGTCTATAGAAAATTAGCACTACGCAACCATTGGGCTAACCAACATAATGATCTTAAAGATAATTATAAACAAGTAAAAAAATGGATTAAGGATGGACAAGATAATGGGGTTCTTCCTCAAGGTACGTTTACTTTAGAAGATACATGAATAAGAGAAGCTTTAAACAAAATAATAGAGAACATAAATGGTTTACAAGAATTAAAATCAAAGATAGAGGTGAGGCTTATAAATGGACAAAAGACAATATTTATAAGAATATAAAAAAACATTTAAAATATGTAAGACAAAAAGAGAGACAGCTAGGAAGGGGGACGACGGATGAGGCACTTGATGAGGCATCCCATGTTGTTGAGTGACATGCAACCATCATTACAAAAAATATGAGGCCTCAACAAGGCCGTGAGTGCTGATTTTCGGGACCCGCGGGTGATATTACGGAAAAAAAAAAAAAAAAAAAAAAAAACTTTTTTTTTTTTTTTTCCCGAAAAAAAAATTAAAAAGTGACGTCATGCTGATGTGGCGCTGACGTCAGCGCTGGCGTGGAACTTCGACCACGTCAGAATTTCAGTTTCTGAATTTATTTTTTTTGGAAAAAAACTCCGTAGTATCACTACGGGGGTCCAGGCTTAACGGCCTTCCGGAGGCCTCATATTTTTTGTAATGGTTACTTTTGAAGTCATGGCAATGTAAATTGTTTTTTTGCTTTATTTTATTATATTTTGAAGTTTTTATGAGCATTTTTTTGTTATGTTATATCTGAATCGATGGAGGCAGTATTGAACATTATTTGCTTGGAATTTTTTCATTGAACAGTGGTAGCTTCTCACTGACATTATTTTCTTCTTTCTAATTCTATGAAGCTGCAATGGCTACGTACCTGTGTAAGCTGAGACAGTGGGAGTTGTTCCATTTGTAGATCTGAAGCTGGTGCAGTGGAGTATTGTTTGGACGAGGTTTGCTCTGCAGTTGAGAGCGATGCAGTTGCTTGATGTCTTAGTTGTTTGTTGAAGTTCTTTTCATTGTGTAAAAGGGAATCATTCATATTGAAGGTTATGCAAAGTTCCTACACATTGTTATTGGCTCTTTATGTATGTGCAATGCATTTGTAGTTGGAATTTTAATATTCATTCTTGCTGTGACTTGTTGAATCTGAGCTTTTGTAAAAGCATATTTTAGAGGCTCTCTTCAAGGGAAAGCAAGTTCATGCTTAGATGCGATGCTTAGTGATGTTCTTACTGCCAAGGTGATGTGAACTTGAGCGAAATTATTGTGCGTTTTGAAAAAATCTCTTTTTAAAATACTATGTAGTGAAGTGTACTGTACACTAGCTTCATGAATGTGTTTCTCGAGTATGTCAAGCTGAGATGTCCCGATGGAATGATACTTAATTTTTTAATCATTGAGAACTTACGAGTGAACCTGCAGATTGCTTTGGATGATGCTTTGGACAAATGTTTGATGTGTAATTTGTGTTCGCTATCTGGACACATTTCTTTGCTAAAGTTGTGAGTGCTTGTGATTGTTGTTTTGGAAATGGACAGTGTTCAATGATGCCATGGCTTCTCATGGAGCACAATTCATAAATCTACAAATGTGAAATCATCTTTGCAGGGCAAATCCAAAGATTACCAACTCTGATGTGGTCTGAAATAGTGAATGGCGTTCTCCATGATGGCAAGCTTGTGTTGAAACCGTTTGGCAATTAGCATACGTCTTCACGATTTGCGCAGCTATCTTTGCGTGCGTTTGCAGACTTGGATGTTTCAATTCAAATCTGCTTTAAGGCCATTGTGGAGAATTGATGTAGCTTTTTTTTTTCTCTCTTTTGTCAACATATGTCACTTCGTATGTGAAGTGGTTGGAAGAGAGTGAAACGGTCCAAATTTGTTTGAGGGATGTGGAGTTCTAGTGTCGCTTTCTATGCGGGCAACCATGAATGAGCAGACACTCCATGTACAGTACGCTGGTTCCACCAAATTGAAGAACCAGAGTTATTTCTCTGGTTGGAAAGGTTCCATTTCCTTGAAATGTGGCTCTCAAAAGCAAGTGAGGAAAACGTGATAGCCTCCTTCCACTTTACTCCAAGGTGAGGATTGCTTCAAACAATGACGTTCCATCCGAGGAGATCGCTTACAGTCTGAGAAACGGCTGGTCCTACTTTCTCCGGAACTTACTGCACAAGCTTGTAACTCATTGGTTGTCGTACTTGCGGTTGAAGAACTCACATCAACGGAAGGTGGAAGCCTTGAAAACACTGAGCTGGTTGATTCAAAAACTGCTCATTCAAACAAAATTTGAGAAATGTATCAAGCGCACCAGTTACCTTCACTCTGGAAGGACGCTGACCTATGACCAAGGTAGTCACTAAAAAAATGACGTGATTTTTGGACCAATAGGTGCATTCTTCTTCATTTTCTACACTGATCTAGAAAGTCATCATCCATCTGTGCGGAACTGGATACACAAACTTTAGAAGGAAACTTCGCAGATTATTTTCGTCCTTGAGTTCCATTACCATCTAAGTATGTGTCGAAAAGTCACACTTATCAAGTTAGAGCTCTTTGTTGCAATGTAGTACACTGTCTTCTGTCTTTTTTTTAAAACCCAAGTTCTTCAATTGTTGTGTAACTGCGGAAGCAGGAACAAACAGCTCTAGAACTTCTCATTCGGTATTTCTTGTGTCAGCTTGGGAGATTTCATGCAGGATAGTGGAGGGAATTTGGCATTAATTTTCCTTAACTTCCCGGAACCCTGTGAGACATCCCTGCGACTTCAGGAACGTTTTCTGATTACCATATCGTGAAGAAAGTTGAATACGGAAGTATGAAGTTCTTGAGCAGACAAACACTTGTGGCTAGTGTTGGCGTGGGGCTTCTTGTGGGATTCTGTGGTTTCACAGAGATTGGAAAAGAAATGGGATTATTTCGCTCTCCAACTGATGGACAACAATCTTGCAATGCGGGCATCGAGGCGTATTCAGGTGGTGAATACACATGGTTACTTCAAGTGATTCTCAGATCCTTTGGACGGTCGAGGGTGGAGATGAGAAAGGAAGTCGATGAAATCTTTGTTGACAAATCTGGATCTAGAGATACCCGAAAAGTGCAGGAAGCTGTTGATGCTGTGAAGAGCGGCAACAAGAAACGAGTGACTATTCACATTGCAGCAGGAACATACACGTAAGAAAACAGACTTCAAGGCTTTTGTAATTTCAAGCAATAACTTCTTTTTATCTTTAGCGTAATTATCTTGAGCAGTTCAGAAATGTTATTATGGTTTTGAGTCAACACCCAATGTGACAGCATGGCATTTATTACAGTCTTGATATTCAATCCTTCTGTATAGAACACTGTTTTGTTTTGTTTTGTTTGTTTGTTTGGTGGGGTGGGGGGGAACATTTGCTGACAGATTTGCATTTGCTCCTTGCGACTTGTTAGTGAAAAGGTACGTGTGCCAAGTAACAAGCCATGCATTACATTCCAAGGACAAGGCCTGGATAATACTATAATTACTTGGAATGACAATGCAAATGCGACAAATTCAACCTTCAAAACAGCGTCGGTTGCTATAGAGGCAGATCACTTCATTGCACACAACATCAGCTTCAAGGTAACATAGCACATCACACCATGAAAAAGTTTGCATATTGCATCACTGAAAAAAGTAAGAAGAATAAAAAACTGACTTTATGGTTTACTTCTGCATGAATCAGTCATACTATACTAGTGAAGATTTTGTCTTATATCAAACAAAGAATCCACCCAATTTGGTTCACTTGGAACAGTTTGCTTGGAGTTTCCAACCAAATTTTGTGAGCATTTCCTCTGGTTGGAAGCTCTAGTATGTTGAAAGCTTTCATTGTGTCGTCCCTTGAAACAGAATACTGCTCCTAAACCAGGACCAGGAATAATCGGCGCTCAAGCTATTGCACTTCAAGTTGTGGGAGACAAAATTGCCTTCTATGGTTGCGGGATGTACGGGTATCAAGACACACTAAACGACCACCAAGGTCGCCATTTCTTCAGAGAATGCCACATCGAAGGCACGGTCGATTTCATCTTTGGCAACGCAAGGTCTCTTTATGAGGTACTCCACAAAACCGAATCAATTAAAGTCCATTGTATGTGTACGAAATGAATCAGTTAAGCAAATTGTATGATTAATTCTTCCCGCAGAAGTGCACCATAAAGTCCAAGGCGGACAATTGGGGAGCCATCACAGCACACTCCCGCATCAGCAATCTTGAAGTGACGGGGTTCAGTTTTGTGCGTTGTTCCATTGTTGGGACTGGAACTGTCTTCCTGGGGCGAGCGTGGCGTTCGTATTCTCGGGTCGTGTTTGCTTCAACACACATGAAAGACATCGTTGACAGTCGAGGATGGGATGATTGGGGCAACACAAGTGCAGACAAGTATGTTTCCAAGCGAAAAAAACCCAGTCTTATCAGTTTGTCATTTAAAAGCTACAACACTAAGTGGAAGTACCTGTGGTGTTGAGAATTTCCCATGCACAAGGAATCTTACATTTTTCTCAAATGGTTGGCTAAACAGGACGGTGTTTTATGGAGAGTACAAGAATACAGGACCAGGGGCAAATATGGCTGGGCGAGTGCCATACACAAAGGCTCTGTCATCAAAGGAAGCTGCAAAATATACGCAATTCAAGTGGATCAATGGCTCTGACTGGCTCTGACTGGCTCCATACATACAACGTCATTGACATAGTACTTTGACCTCATTCGACTCTTGGTTGCGTAAATATTAATCATTATTTATGAAGTTAAGTTCAAAACTTTCTATGTTTGGAAATTCTGTTTGTAAGAAATTCATAACGTGATCTTGGTGAAGTGAGAAACTTCGATTTATTATGTCAAAGTAACCCATCTAACTTGTATGGGTTAGTGTAATCTTGGTCATACTTAGGGTTAACCTTCTAATTCTCTGTACATTCATTAACCCTTAAGTGCTCCAACGTCCAATTTCTGTACAATGAATAGATTCATATTCTTGTTTCCTTCTCATTATTTCTTGGACGAAAGTCATCCTAATTTGTGGAGATACTTTATCAAGTTCTTGTCCTATCTAATGGTTGGATTTGGTGTCAGTAGAGTACACATTTTTCTAAAATTACAAATGTGGAAGTATATCAAGTGGTTGACCAAGCCAAAATTGCATTGACTCTAGTTCAAAACTGGATTTGCAAACATGAGGTCATAGATGTAAAGAACACAATTTTTTTTTAAACACCATGCCAAGAGAACCTCCTTTCAAATCTATTCCAACAAGTTTTACTCCAAAAATGATAATATTTTGCTTGTAATCAAATTTTGAAGGAATTTTAAAATTTCCATTTCAAAGTTCATAAAAAAAAATTGATGATAGCATCTAACCATACAAATGGAATCTAAAATTCAAAATCTACAACTTTCATTTGTATATCAATTCCAAAAGATTCTTCTAAATAGTACTTTATAATGATTTTTCCCAAGTCATCAATTCTAGAGAAGACTCTAGACGTTTAGGGGTTAAACAAAATTTTGTAATACTTAAGTTTCTTTGATTGCAAAAGAGTACTCACTCACTAATACTGCAAAAGGATGATCACTGTCTATCCTTGAATTTCATTTTCAAATGGCATTTACTAAGGTTTAACATGTAAGTTGCCAAATAGATGGTGCACTCAGAGCTTTGTGAAATCTCTTATACAGAGTACCATTTAGCCATTAAGAGACTAGAGATGTTAGACAAAAACTCACAACTGTTTACTAATTTGTTAAGTACAGTTAATCTTGCCCAAGTGTTTTGATTCTGGACAACTAACAATGATAGAATAAGAACGTATCAAAATATAACAATTATTCAAGTCCAACATGCCAGAGTTTTTGTAAATTAATAGCACAAAAGACTACGTTTCCAATGAACCAAAGTAATTGTTGATGGTACTTTCTTTACAGCCTCAACTTGCAATTCAGTATAACTGTTAAATAACCCATTTTCTTTGATAACAACTTTCTACTTCTATAGAATACGATTATGTTTGGAAAGGATTTGTTACCTGAAGGTCGGTTACTATGAAAATTTGTCAAAACGTTTTGAAGCCCCTGCAATGCACTGGTGTGGACACAATTTTTTCCTTCAGTACAGTTTCAAGTCGAGCACCTTTACAGGGATCACCTAAGGTAGAGGATTCTAGAACCATTACTGATACCAACAACTCATCTATTCATACACTTTGTTGGCATTCCATTA
Organism: Antitrichia curtipendula; assembly: GCA_951230915.1. Classification (NCBI taxonomy): domain Eukaryota; kingdom Viridiplantae; phylum Streptophyta; class Bryopsida; order Hypnales; family Leucodontaceae; genus Antitrichia; species Antitrichia curtipendula. Next base: position 4,940,597 of record OX579638.1, on the reverse strand, counting down.
GTAAGTTAAATGTAAGAATGATTTCGCTTAAAGTGTATGGCCACTCATCTTGAATGAATTGGGGTCGTCTAATGTTCGTTCACTAATGGTCTACAACTTGTCATGTTGAAATTGCATAAAAAATTTATACATAAGTAGAAATTTGATCCCAAAATATTTGACTGTTGTACCCAAAGATCTGTCCAATATCACACTCCTACATGTTAATAATGTACAAAGAGTGGACATTACCGAAGTGTGGACAACTTCCTCAAGAGCATTCAGGAGCAAATTACAATGAGTTTTGGTCATGGAGAACATCCTTAGTGGAATCCTACACAACACCTCCATGGATGAGAACTCCACGGTTGCTATGGAAATCCCGGTGGCAACTTGGAAACCAGGGCTTGACCCTGAGGCAATTCATAGCCTATTTTCAACTCATTCATCAAAGCTTGAATATGGACAAGCATACCACTTCGCCGTTGTGTCCTCTCTCCTGCATCCTGCATTTTACAAACATTTTACAAATCTAAACCAGTACTAAACAAAAGGAAAAAACACTTGCTCATCTCATTTTTGGCAATCCCCAAATTGTAAATTTTATTGAAATGTGTGAATTACTAAAGGGAATTACTGAAATGTGTAAATTATTATTGCAGACTAACCTGGAAATTGATATGATGTTGAATTGTCATCACTAGTCTGAGTCGGTTGGTGTTTTCAATGTCCTTCACAATGAGACGCCACCGCGGATACCAGATTTGGGGAAGCCCGACAACATATTTGTCGATTCGCTTCCTGAGAATCGACAACTTCTCAAGGGAAGTATGAGCTAGAATTTGACACTCAATAGCATCCCACTGGTCTGGACTCCGATGAATATTTGAAATTGGCTTGTTGATCAGTATGAAATTGGGATACGTAATGTGCTCACTGGAATTACTGCACATGCACAGGTCCATCATAATTCCTTTCTCTTGTCAAGAATGCAAATTGAAGCTGTTGGGAGATTGAGAGATATGAAGAGTGAATAGAATATCCGAAAAGTACTGTGGGTGTTCTAATCCATATGTAATTAAACACCTGATCAATCAATGGAAATTAAGAAAAAATAGAAGCTTAGTTTTTTTATTTGAGCGAGTGCGTTTAAGAAGAAGGAAATGTCATACACGTTCAAAGACGAGTAAGGCAAGCAGTGACATTAAACTTACTTGAGAAACATTGTAGACATGATTCTCATTTCCTGCAACCATCGTTCAGATCATTTGCAACAAGTCAGTTAATTATAGTTGCATCACATAGTTGGAAAGAAAAGAACACTATAGAGCTCACTATGGACCAGTAGAGGACACTAAAATATTGCAGTACTAGTGCAATATTTTCTTGAAAAATCGTAAACCCTAAACCCTTAAACCCTAAACCCTAAGATGGAGAGAATTGTGAACCTCGACCATCAAGGGCACTCCCTCGACGGAAACTCGGTCGCCAACGTCAAAAGGGTGCACGATAAACAAGAAAAGAATGGATTCAAAGGTATTGCGGAGTAGGTTGCCGAAAATGCTAACAGCTGGAGCTAGTAGCATGGTAGTGCACACCAACAAAGCTTTATTGTTGAAGCTCATAATGAGGAAGCTTATAGCAAGGATTACAGCGATCAAAACCTGCACCAAACCAAAGGATTCGAATTCAAGCCTATTTCAATCAGAATACGTCGACGTCTCAGCCCAAGTTGCTACCAAGAGCCTGCCTGTTACACAGTTCTTAAAAGATCAACATTGGGTGTAATAATGGCCAAAAGTTCCCGCTTCCATATCTTTAGGAGTTGGAATAGATTGCTCAGAAATCTTCAAGGGAGTAGCAAAAGCAAGACCAAAATATACCTACAGTGAGGAACCATGCCAGGCTACAGTTTTTAATGGTAAACAAAGTCCTGTAATTGGCTATGAGCTTCCAAAAGCGAAATTTCTAGTTTTAATTCAAACATCAAGAGCTCAAAAGATTCTCATACCCCATCGAGGAGCAGGTTGATCTGGTATATCACAGTGCGGTTGTCATTCAAAGTAAGTGATAAAGACTTCCGCTCCTTATAGATGTCCAGCACCCATTTGAGTAGCCCCTGTTTCGTAATGGTTCCATCCACAGTCACCTCAAAGGTCGAGAATGCTTGCGTTGCTTTGTTTGTGGGGAAGAGTTTCATGAAATTCTTGAGCAGCAATTCCTGTTGGCCTGGCTCGGCAACGTTCTTGAAAATCTGAGCATGCCAAATCACCCTGCTTGAGAAAGGAGAGAAACGTCTCCTCAGCCCTGTGGATCAATACCAACTACGCATTACTACTGATCAGGTCACCCCAGTACTCAGTGTATGGGAAAGACACAACATCTGCAACTCTAGTTCCGCCAGCATTCCTGCTTTCAAAATAACTGATGTGATTAACCATATGTTGTGCCAAAATATAATTCAGGTGGAGCCAAATTCACATCACCAGAATCAGTGAAGAACACTGCGTGTGTTGGTCGAAAAAGATAAAAAAACGTTTAACTAAATCAAGTCCCCATATGACCTACTCAAAACTGCTAAAAACATGAGGCCCCATTTGAAAATTTCTGAGGCAAATGCATTGCAGGGGGGAGAGACAGCTAACATGTTTAGCAGCAGCTGTGGCCACGGGGATGCTATCAATTTCCCAGTCCGGTTCCAGCAAGGAAGCCTTGGAGTACATGTGCAAGTTACGAGTGCGCACCACCTTCATCAACCGAATCAACGTCCACGCTGACACTGACTGAGCCAATCCCCAACCACATGAACGGTGGTTACTTCTCGTTTCATAGCTACAAACGTTTGATGCAATCATAAAAATGCAGCTTCAATTTATGCAAACGCTCTTCAACCATTGAAAATACAGGAAAATCTTCATGAAGACAATCTATCTAGACAACCCTAAACCCTAAACCCTAAAACCCTACACACTGCAACCAAATTTACTTATAATGAATTTTCACCATCAAGTCATCCTATATATGTCCTACACCTATCCAGCACTAGGAAATTAACAACCAGGGCTTGGCAACCAACCAATTGAAACTAGGAATTTATGCAAAAATTCCTCAACCATTGAAAATATAGGAAACTGTCATGAAGATAATCTATGCAACCCTAAACCCTAAATCCTAAAACCCTAAACCCCATGCTTAGAATAAATTTTACCACCAATGCACCCTTTATATGTCCTACACCTATCCATCACTGGAAGATTAGCAACCAGGGCTTGGCAACCAACCAATTAAACCTAGAAAAGAAGCAATGCAATACTCACGTCTTTGGTAAGAACTTGGATCTTGTCTTGAGCCAGCGTTATCTGTTGCTCGTGCCCCACTTCGTCTTCTAACTCGCCTTCTTCCATCTCGATGTCCAGCTCCACAAAAGGCGGCGGCTTCTCAGCTGGAATGAGCATTGGATTGCCACCAGGAACGGTTCCAACAACAGGCACCACCCCAGGAACAACTGCAGGAGGTTCAGGAGCTGGTGTATCACCAGGGGTTTCAGCAGCAGCAACAACAGACTTCACTAGCGGAGCTTGCTCTTGGAGGACACCCACCAACTGCATAAGCTTAGCTTGCGTGTTTTCCTCCTCAGTCTGAACGAGTGTTTTTCCTTGTGCTTGGAGATTTCTCTCGAGTTCAATGTCCACCAGTGCTCCTTGCGTTGTTGCTTTCTCCGCCACAAACAGCCCATCTGGATATACGTGAAGGTTAGGTCACAACTTATATACAAGGCATTCTTGAAACATTAGTATTATGGTATCTTGATAAAAGCTAGGCTGTCTTGGGTGGGTGCACTAGGGTTTGCAGGAGTTGTGATTGGACATGGGAATTGGGAGGCCTACACAACTCCAATGCATGGGGCTGGATATGCTTTGAGTAGTCTGCTCTCCCTTCTATAGATTTCTATGACCTCCCAATGTTTGAATGATTGCATACGAAATCATCGAATACATTGAGTGAGAAAACAATTGAATCTCAAAGAGAGTTCGGATCTTGGAGTAACCGAAGTGATCTCTCGAATACATGATCTCCCAATGAAAGCACACTCCCACATACGATAAAGAGACGCTAACAGTATCCCATAACTTCGTGGGTGAGTCCGACATACCATCTTCAGGCTCCAGAAGTAATGCAGCTGGTGAAGGTGAGGATTCTACAACAACGTGTGCAGGGGTTTGTCCCTCCACCATCTCCTGCACGGAGGGATCGTTGAAAATTCGCCAACAGGAACACATAATAATTTTATCAATCTAATAATTAACAGGAACTAATTAAGTGGCAATTCCTAGTCTTCCTATCTTACTCACCGGAAACGCGACCTTCGTATGAGAATCTCCGTCACCCTGAGCATCGCCAGCAGCTTGTTTCAAACTTGATTTTCTCTCAAGAGTCCCTGCCAGTATATCCGCGCCGCCCTTCAAGTTGGCAGGCCCTCCCATAGCAGAAGCATCCCCTTTCAGAGACTGAAATCGGAAACGAGGCGAGCGTGGATGAGATCCTGAGCTTGAGCTTGAGCTTGTTGTTGTCAGTGCAAATGGGAAGATGGACGGGATTTGGGAAACCCAAGAAGTGAGCACACTGCTGTCGTCACTGTTGTCTTTGTATTTGGCCCAAGCGGGTGTGCTTGACTCCAATCGCTTGTCTTTCCTTTGACGGAACTTGGAGAGGATGGGGGAGTATTGCCGTTCAATGCGTCCCTGTTTTTTTGCGTCCCGAGCTGTCACTTTCTTCTGGGAGGGAGTCACTCTGAGCTGTCACATGGCAGGCAATTTGTTAGCACAGAGTTGAATTAACAATCTTAAAACTTGAATCAAGTCTAAAGTGAACCTATCATTGTAATTGCATTAGCAGCAGAAGTTGCCCGACCTTGAACACCGGGGCCGCCCGTCTCCTCTCGCTCACTGCGCCTCGTCCGTGGGAATGTCTGTGGCTCCGCGGCTCCGAGAGGATCTCCAGGATATACTGATGGAACAGAGTGTCCTGGATTCTGTCAAAGTAGGCCGTCCGGTGAAACGTGTCGGCCAGAATCTTCACCAGCAGCACCTTGATCACCCACAAAGTCGACGCTGTGAAAGCGCACATGAGGAGCTGCCCAGAGTATGATGATTATTAGTAGCCCCTCTCGAGAGGTTAGCACTGGAAATGAACTCTTAAAACACTAGCTGACACCTGCCAATCCGGTTCTCATGGATACAAGATACACATGAAGCGGATCGAAAAGCCATAGATTCATAACGAACCAAGGATTCGTGGTCACAAAAATAACCAACTCGAATGATCCTATGGTGAAAATCAGAATGATTCGGATGAGAACAAATGATTTAACAAAAAATCAGTGCAATAAAGAACATTGCAAGGGTTACAATTGTGTACCTTTGTGACGGTAGGCATGGTGTCAGACACATCGGGAGTGTGTTGCACCACGAGAGTCCATGTGAGAAGGATGAACCCCAGCCACAAGTTATTCTTTACAGGACGGCGGAGTCCAAAAATGAAGTAGAGAATGCGCTTCTTCAGAAGGAAGTTGTACTCGATTAATATCACCATCAGCTACGCTGACAATTGCACCACCATTCTCCAGTTAGTGCAAAACAACATGGAGTCTTCACTGCACTCAAACCTCGTGAATCTCACCACCTGGGCTCCCAATTTTTTCACGAGGAAAGAAGTTCGAATGTCTCCATTCACCACACAGCAAGGGAGAGGTTCCATTCCCCATACAGGTGAACTTTGGGCGTTTCCCCACAACAATCTATAGAAACTTGCGCGCCATCTAATGTTTTGCGTACGTATTCTGCTATATATCTATCGAACTTGAGAGTATTCAATAGATCAATTCCTGTGCAGATGCTACAAAGTCGAAGAGATGGTCGACCCAGATACCTTAACGCACCAACCGGAGACGAGTCGTCCAGCGAGGGCAACGAAGCCGAGGGCCAGCCATTGCCAGAACTCGAATTTCCACCATTTGATCTCGCGTAGCTTCTCAATGTGGATGGCACATATGAGCAGAATGCAGGCTGTGATGAGAAAGGACCACTGGGCGTTGTGCATATGCTCGTTCTTGATTTTCTTCCACTTCTGGTACTGGGGAATCACGGAGTCATCCAGAGGGTCATGCTACACAAGGCAAACCACATCCTCTACCTTAATTAGACTGTGTGTTCCAAGATTCCACAAAAATGTAAGGTAAGTACACTTGATTGCAACCCCCAGTCACCAAATTGCTTCACTATGTACACCCCATTATTTTAGAACCTAAATCTAGGATAGTCGTGCTCATCTTATGAGATTTGTGCCGCATTAATAAGAGAAGAATGGCAACTCTAGATTTTGATTCTGAAATGAAGATGCCTGGGTAATTATGCATTGTGATGCAATAAGGTAGGGGACGCACCTATGTATACTTACATAACCTCAATGGAGCCCATTTCAAGATAGATGGAAGTCTCTCATTGCATAAGGAGAGGCATGTTCTTTTCATACAAGCAGCTAGTACACTATAATTGCCCTTGTCCCTAGAGTAATGGCTTGCTTCTCAAGTAAGGTAGCTACCCAAACTTGCTCAAGATGGCTTTTTGTCAATGCAAATCCTCAGGACTCCCCTTTGGCCAGTGTCAATAATGAGAGCTAGCTTTCCCGTTATGATGCCCTTTTTTTCTAGGTTCTTGATTGACCATGGTGTCCAGACCAAGATTCAACCATCCAACATTCAAGTTATGTCCAATACTGTACAAACAGAGTCTCCTTGTGAGAGATAGCATCCCGTGGTTTGACATGTTCTTTCTCATAACAAGGCTCCCTTAACCAAATCTGGAGAAGCCAAAAAACTAGAGTACAAATTACCTCAATCTCCGCCACCACCTTCTTTGCCGCATGCCCTCCCAGAATCGAAACCAACGACCGTTTCCTCGGCCTCTCCGACGTCAACATCGCTGCCACCGGCGTTGGCAACAAGTCTCTCAAATTCTTCCAAAGCACCGAACTACTCGAATCCTGAGACAGTTGCTGCCCTTCCAAAGCTGCCAATGGAACCGGCGAAGTTCCCATTGGCATGGGCAGCAGAGAGGCGGAAGGATTGAGTTCCGCCACTTGATCTGCAAATGCGGCAGCAGACACCAGGGGATGTCGGTCTTGTAACCGCGACTTCACACGAGCGTATGTTGCCAGGGGAGTTCTCGAGTAGTGAAGAGACTCAGGCTCCTTCTTCTTCACCGCGGGCTGTAGCTTGGGAATAGAAATTGGCAGCTTCAAAGACAAAGAGGAAAGCTTCACCGATGGAAACTTCAGAGAGGGGAGCTGCACGGATGGAAGCTTCAGTTTCGGTAGAGAAATTGTGGGGAAAAGAGAGCGAATGTCGGTGAACAGACTTGTTGGAGAGCGAGATGGAGGAGTGACAACAGGCTCTGAAGACTCTGCACGAATGGAGATTTGCATTAAACCCTTTAGCGCCTGAATCCTTTCTTGAATTTTTGCATAATTTTGCCTAAGTGTATCTATGTATATAATTTATCTCAATTTCCATCAAATTCGCCATACAGAAAGTGTTTTTCTAATAATCAAACATTGGTTTGAATGAATGAGAAGTTTTGTGGTCAAAAAAGCCCCTGGAATATATTTGTGGTCCACTAGACCACAATACATAAGCAAGATTGCATTCAAGATGTTCTACAGCTAGTGAGCAACCTTAAAGCAAAGGAGCCCCTACATACCTTGAAGTTCAAGAATGTAATGTAAAGCGATAGAAATATTACAACCAGTTAGTTGTTGATTTACCAATCCCACCTTTTCCATAGACAATTTTTTTCGCATTTTCATGAGGCTCATATTGATCAAATTACTTCTAGTTTTGTATTAAATATTGTTGTTCTACAGTCATATCAAAGAATTTTATTTATAATAACATCTTCTAGTTTGAGGAGTGAGCTATGTTTCAATTGTCAAAATTGTTCTTCCTTAGCAAAATAGGACAAGGCTAGACTTAGGTTTGGTACAATTGAGGAAAACATTGCATAACACTCTTAAATGTTTAGGCTAAGGTTTCTCAACAATGTCACTAAAACAAGAATAATTTATATTACAGTGACCCACAATTCATAGGCAGGCTTGCATTCAAGTGAAAGGAGTGTTTGATTCATGAGAAGCAAAGGGTCTCCTGCCTTGAAGTTCAAGAATGTTATGTGCCAAAATCATTGAAAACTGCCAATTGAATGAACATACCTTCAGCAGCTGGTTCAGAGGGAGCAGCAGCAAGCTCTGATGATGCCAAGGCCAGCTCTGTCTCAACCAGAGCACTCTGCTCTGCAACTGATGATCTGCGGTCTTCTGCAATTGTATCATTAGATACACTTGCACCATTCTCTGCAGCAGCAGCAGCAAGATCATCCTCCCTTTTAATGTTGGGATTATTCCTCTCGTTTTGGAGGAGGCAGTCGATCAAGCCTTGCGTGGCATCTTCACGTGGAAACTCCAGCTCTGGATCTGGAGGAGATTCTCCCAGTGGACCGTTTGGGTGAGTGACCCAGAACAAATCCCAGTTGCGAGGATCCGCAGAGGCTACTTCTCCTTCGGATGATGGGCCAGAATATTCATCATAGCCCACTGCGTCGTAGAACACTTCTTCTTCCTCAAAGAGTTTCGACAATTGAGTCCGAATGAACTCCATTAACGTCAAATGAAGCAACAACAAACGGTTGGTGATATCAAGCAAAACGGAAGCTCTGGATGAACCCCGAAAAGGACCGGGATTCGAGGTTTTAAAACGACGAACTCAATTGATCATATTGTGACAAGCACGTATCACACTTATCACCAGAAACATTGCGTGAAATGCACGATAAAAATGATCAAACGAAAGACACCATATGACACATTCCACTGCTAGGAAACGTCTTGGGAGTAGATGTAAGAGATGCTCCTCGCAATACCAGCAATGTTAGTGTTGAGTTTTTCCAGAGACTGCCTGCTTATGAGATGGTGACCATATCTGGAATCAATCTATGAAAAACCCTAGGTTTCCGTATCAACACATCGAATGCCATTCTCAGCAGCAATAAAGTCCCAATTCACGTCTTTCCGACTTCACCAGTGGGAAGTGAAAACCTAATCACGGATAAATGAAACTCTGTGATTTTCAATTCTGAACCAGCCCTCAATCCGTCCACGCAAACAAAAGATGCACAGGAAATAAAAGTGACAGGAAACAAAGCCACAACTTGACGCATAAGCAGTTGCCATTTGAAGGATCACCAGATTGCACTCCCCAGATACATGAAAACTGCACCCCTACAAATCCTTACAAGGTTTGAATCCCGACATGGTGGCGCCAGTGTTTGCGTGCAAACCACAAAGGCGCTCACCAGATCATTCAGGGCTCGTCATCGCTGGAGTTCAGTGTCCTTCCCATCATTAGTGGATCCTCACTGAAATGATGTGAAAAACTCGGTTAAGAATCGGCTGATCAATCCAAGAATATCTCTGCTGCCCGCTGGGGGATGGTGAGAGCTCAATCGCAAGTAGGGCTAAGAGAGCAGCACGTGTTTGATCCAACTGACACCAACATACAGTGAGATGGAATTATATGATGAGTCCGAGTGAAGGGACAGAGTAGCTTAACGATAACGGATCACAGGACTAACTTCCGGCACAATAGTCATGTCAGCACTAAACCAACGTAAAAAACAGGTTCGTTTTTAGTAAACTTCAATCACTCTATTGAAACAGCTGCGAAGGGACGAATGGGTTCCGAAATGCAGTCGGAACTTGACGTACATGTGGAAATTGTCCAATCAGAAATTGTCCGAGAGATTCTGAGGAGTGCAATTACAGAGTGTATCACGAGAGAGGTTTGGGTGTAGTTTGCAACACAGAAGGTCCACGTAAGAAGCTGATCTTTTGCGCATATGTTACAGCAGTGTCTCTTCATCTGCTGATGCCTCCATCTAGGCCCATTTCGACTACAGGTATAGCGTGCTGGTGCTCGTAGGCGCCGTCACACTGTAGCCCAAGGACCTTTGGGATTACCAAAGTGGATGCGTGAAACTTGGTCTTCTAGTGTGACATGGAATCTGCAGCAGCAGAAAGGTTCCCTTGCCTACACAACTCAGCAGCTCTATCATCACCAATGCTCTTAGAGCGTAGTTTCAGCTTGCAAAACGAAGTCATAATTACCTATCCCAAGATGTTGTAGCACTGTACCTCTTTGACAAGGAGAGATTGTGGTCCAGCTCAATTTATAGTTCGAAGAAGAAAATTTACATCTGTGGCAATTATCGAAACATTTGGCCTCGAAATTCATGACGACATTATTACTTGACTGTTTTCTTCGGTATGCACTGTTGCCTTGGTGTTGGTTTGTTCTAGTGTACTCATACAGAAGCTATGTATGGACCTAGAACTACAGAAAGAATGCAACTGAGAAGTTGATCGCTTCAGTTTGTAGAGCTTGCAATCGAATCAGAACGATGCTGCAAAACTTACAGAAGCTGCCACACTGGCGAATGCTAGAAATACTGACCATTGAAGAGTTTGCCATTAATCAGAAAAAAAGTACTTGAGAGCCCAATAAAGGGACCAATAAAGAGTGGGGAAGACGTACTTTAGTGAGAGCCATTGAGGCCAATATGTAACTACTGTTCTAATAACATAACCCACATAATACGTGCCGCGGAGCCCGAAGGTGGCTTCGCCAACTTCTGCCTCTCCTCTCTGCCAAATTTGCCAACCTGTTAGGAGGGCAACACTTTAGAGCAGAAAATCACGCAACCTCTCTGAAAGCACCATATGTACGGCATCAATGGTTCACTAACAATCAGCAAAGGAGACAAATGAAAAGCAACATGATTTGGTATCTTTTAAGTCAAACTGGTAACCAGAGTCAACATGTACAAGAGGTTGGAAAAGCAGCTTCACCTTTCCCTTGTAAGGGTTCATCGCTGCCGTCTTCGGAATAAGATGGGGGCAACTCATCTTTAATGGCAGCCAATAATACTTCATTCACCTGTACCATTCACCGACACGTATATAACAACAGCTATGTTGCTATCTATCTCATAAATTTCATCAGATATACACTTGGCTCACATTTCAGTTTTTCAAAGCTAGGATTCTAAATCATGCTTGTTGGACAGGGAACAAGTTCAGGTGAAGAGATAAAACTCCAGTATGAAACAAGGGTCTATTTCTGGGAACTTGGGAGTACTGAACCCTATTTCGCTAGGCATCAATGGTGCATGATTGATTCTATCGACCTCACTAATTCCAGAGATTGAGGCTGACTACAGTCAAACAGAAACAGAAACCACCGTCCACACATAAAAGACAAATGGTCACCTCTTTGGTGTGTTGATGCGTAATCATGTGCCCGCCTGGAAGTTCCACCATGCGAGACACAGGCTTCAGTTTCTCGGCAATTTTACGGGCATGTCTTACTTGAGCAACTATATCGCCGCTGCGTAACAGAAACAATGCTCAAGCAGTCAAGTACGTCCACAGGTATTCTAAGGATAAATCCTTGTTATCCAAAAGCCTCAATTAACGAAGTAGAGATCAGTATGCCACAAACCAACATCCAAACTTCATAAAAATTATAAGACATAAGAGCCGAGCATTTGAGTCAAGAATGTCCAAACTGGTTACAAGGAGCTGCTTAAACAAGAATTACTCGTACTAATCATTACTTACTAACCTCCCATGAATAACCACCACCCTGACACCAGCTGATCGTATTGTGTCGAGTTCACGCGATGTAACCCCGTGATTCCAACATGCATAAAATTGTCCGTCAAGCCCGTGCTTAGGTTGCATTCCACTGGATGAAAGATTCTTCACGTACTCCTATAACGCAATCGAGAAAGTTAGTGCCAGAATACTCGCCATAGATATGGATTGCAAGATCACTATAGAGGCTGCTTTAGAAAAACACTTTGTATAAAGATTGCAGTCAGTTCACAAAGAGGTTATGAAAGTGCTCTGAAAGATATCATGATCCAAGGTTACCTTATAAAGTATAGCCCTCCTATACTCCTCACCAACTAAAGTATCCAGGTAATCCTGCAACACCGACATCACAAACCCTCAGGCATTGCTCGATCATTCTGAATGTAGGCTAAAAGACGAGTAGCATTTCTCCAACCCCAACCCCCGCTCTCAACACCACCTCTCAGGTAAAAAATTTAGTACCTGTGTGTAATGGGTGTCAAGATCAACATGAGCACGTTCCTCGGGAGTCTTTGCGCGCATAAAACGGTATGCAAGCTTTATCATAGTTTTGTCAACCTGCCCAGCCAAACCAGAAAGTCAAATGTCTGCTAAAGGTGGACAAACGCGATCAAACGATGCTGCAGAGGGACTCAAAAACTATGAATCTCCTACACAACTACTGACATGGAGTTTCATGGAAGGAACAAACCTTTGGCAGACACTGGTAACCCCCTCCTGTAGTACTAAGCATGGCCAAGGAAATTACTCGCTCTGGAGCAATGCTAGCCAACTTACATGCAATCATACCCCCTGCTCTGACAAATGCACAGATATGAATCTTAAAACAAAGGGATAAAACAAATACTGAAATTCCATGTCAACCGAATATTCAACGCTCTGTGATGCAACCCTTAAACTTCGGAAGGAGATTTGCGATTTTTCGACCATAACGTCCAATAGCTCATCTGTTAAGGTTGACAGTGAATTTGGTAATGCAAGGCGACACCACAGACGACTATCACCCAACACCATGATTCAGATAGACATGGACACCTCGAATTACAATTGAAAAACTGCAGCATTAGAAAAAAAAGAAAAAAAGAAGACTGAGGAGTACCCATAGAATGTCCAACTATATTGGCTCTTTCCCATCCAAGATGATCCATCAATGCCAAAGCATCCCTCGCCATTATTGACGTGCTGCAAAACGCAGAACAGAGAGTGTAAGATTCGCATACCCTGATCTCATGATCACTGTGACCAGAGGAAGACTTCCGCATGAATCATGCCAAAAAGTCAGTTTCAGATGTTGTCTAATAGTTCCTGAAACAATTGTACTTAATGAAAACATCGTTCAAACCTACAATTTGCAATGTGTGCATCGACACCAGTTCATCACTCACAATGTCAAGCTTCTAACAGTTTCGCTTCCAGCTCAATCAGCATCCGTGAGCAATGAAACGGAGCTCATAAAGGATAAGATTACGTACGACTGATGTCAGAAATTCAACATCTATAGTACTCCTTTATTATTAACACAAATGAAAAGAAATCTCAAAGTGAAAAATCTATCATTTCAAAAGGGATATCTGATATGGTGATAGCAGATACTAACCTGTAATGATTTTTGTGCTCTGGCATTGAACTTCGACCGACACCTCGATTATCAAACGCACACGCTTGAATTCCATTCCCTGATACACCTGCTTCCCCTCCTTCCTCGCCATAGCTAGACCCTACTGCATCCTCTCGATTCGGCACATTGGTTCCACACAAGTCCTCGAGCTGGGGTCCCCAAGCCTCGTGATTCGCTGCCACACCTGACGCAACCCGACCACAAATTTAATTCCCAAAACCTAAAGAAAGAAACAGAAGCACAAGAAAGGCATAGCCATGACACGTTCGGAAAACCCTAATGTCAAGGTTTCACGAAACCATTCCTCGAAGGATTGAGCTCTTAGGTCTCTGGTTGCAGAGAATTATTACAGATAATTCTTCAACATTCCCGATTCGGATTTACAGACTGCGTTTCTGCTAACTAGATTGCAAATTTCTCTGATCTTTTCAACATCCAATGTTCTTGAGCTACAACCTCCAAGAGAAAATTGAAAAACGTTGAAATTGAAACGGAAGTAGAACGCAAGAACATTCTTCGTACGCCATTCCTCGTGATTACGGTACAAACATAAAATCTATCATTGTAAAGGAGTGTCACATTCGAGAGATGAGCTCTGTACCAGGAATCAGCAACACCTTGATGTCGCCATACCCGTACAGTTGGTAAAAAATCTCCACAGTCGAGGGTTGCACGTCCTGCTGATCTACAGCGAAATTCTTCACCACACAGAACGGCATTTCTTCCAATCCTCTCCAACCCTAATTTCGAGCTCGATTCTACCACAACCAGTTCAAAATCGACAAACTCCTCGATTCGAAACACAAAATTCTCAAATGGAAGAGAAAACGCAACCCGTGAGACTTTGAAGTGGCAAATGCGCACATTGGGATTGACTGCCGTGGGGGCAAGCTTGACTTGAGAGCAGAACAGTGAAATTGGGTTCAATGTTTTTGAATGTAAAGTTTGTTGCGAGCTTAGTTACCTTTTCAGGTAACTGGAGTTGTGGCCATCCGTCCAGATGTCGAAGAATGTGAGAGAAGGATTGACGGCATCACGTGCTGCAATCGAGCAACTCAGTATGCGGTAACGCGGGGAGAATGTAGTGCGCAGGATTCAGAATCTGTTGACGACGGTTGTGGATGAATAGTAAATGATTCAGTATGATATATTCTGTTGCCTCGATGAATGACGATTTTATGGATGCATATGGGCTTTGAGTGGCGTGTATGCTGACTAGGGGCCTTGTGACGTGGAGTGATGTGTGGACGCCACCTGGGCGCTTTCTGAACTGCTGACTTGTTCATTGATCAATACAGGGGGAGTCACAGTTGGACTCGCACTCCTCAGAGAGTTCGGTGAAAAAGTGACGTGGAAGCACAGGGTTTGTGCTGGGGAGACATTCGCAGCTGAAAGATTTCTTACTGGTCCTCAAGGAACTGAAGAGTAAGGTAGCCGACATTTTTCCGACCGTCACCTATTTTCGCTAGTTAGGGTGCTTTGTTTCTGATCAGTTGTGGTTTGGGGTAACAGCTCACACAACACAAATGTTGGGGAGGTGTACATTGAAAGCATACAAATGATAAGAAGATGTACATTGGAAGCCACAATTATCATCTACATTGAAGCATAGTCGATTTGGTAATCAACCTATGGTTGGAAATGCGGTGACCTATATAACAAGAATTGGTTGAACAGAATCTTTACCAAAAAAATTCATTATCAATTTGCTTTTGAGGGAAAAGAGGAACAATTCGTGGAGCCCTCCTCAAATCTATTTCTCCATAGGGGGGGATTTTTCCCCTCACCATTTGCATACTAGAAATATGGCAAATTGCTTAAATGGTCAGAAATAGGTCAGCTACCTTAATAGGAATAGTTATAATTTCTTTGACCCCTTGATGATTCTCAAAGAATGGAGACGTGGTGCTCTCCATGTGGTTGTCTATGGTTTCTGGAGCTCTCAATCTCTAAGGGTTTTGAAGTGCCATTCTTCTCCTCCGCAAGTGAAGAAATGGATTCAAAAAAAAATTCTTGAAGGATTTTACACTCCACCGCATCTCACTTTCACCATAGCACAACACACTTCTGCTTTGTTACACCAGAGTTTTGTCTAAGGTCCAACGGTGCTAGTATGTGAGCCCAAGAATGCAAGCTTGTGAGCATTGAGCCTACAATATAGGTACCTATAATATAGATACCACACACTATAGAAGGTGTATGTATCATAAACACCTATAATATGGGTATTTTTGACATATATATCCTATAATCATAGACGATTTCTATAGTATATATACCTATGACATAGGTGTGTAGTATTCTAGGCTCATGGGCTCACACTCCTATCTTACATAATAGCAACCCTTGTCCAAGGTCTATGATACCTGCACCACTTGCATTCCATGTTGCCTACGAGTCCATTGCACAGTGAATCTCATTCTTAGAAAAAAAAAATTCCATGTTGCTCATGTTCTAAAGGGATGCCACACCTTTGTGCGCAATGACTCGCCATTTACTCCTCTTTTCTCTCACCAAGTCTGCATTCTTCAAGAAAAAAAAATTCTCAAAGGAAGTGTGACTACCCCTAATGTTTTATTGAATTCATTAACCTCTAATTGCCTAAGTGACCATATATGGTCGATCTGAAATTTCAGGCTTATGTTGGTGTGGGCAATTAAATTCCTTTGATCGTTTAAAAAAATTTACAGGCAATTTTTAGGGTTAACTATTGGAATCTTTCATTTTTCACTGAAAAAGTTAAATATTTGATTATTGAGAGGTCTTGAAAGGCATATATGTACCATTAATGAAGAGTAAAGTTTACAAATTTTACTCAATTTCTGGACTTTGAGCAAAGTTTGTCAATTTCACTTGATTTGAGATCTACAAAATTGTACATAACCATTTACTTTAAAATGGTCCCAACGGAAAGAGTAAAGTGTTTTCATGATTTTCACCATTGAAAATGTAAACATGCAAATGTTAATTTGGAGTTTTTTGCAATTTTCTATTTAATAAAAAAATGCATTACAACAATTGCAAGGTGGATTGTGTAATGAATTTGATATTTTTTAATGTAAAATTAAGTTTTTTTGAAAGTGCATTTTAGTGCGCTAGCACTATTTGTAGTTGTTCATGTCACCTCCAATCCCAAAAAAATCTTATGTGCAAATTTTTGAAGCATTGTGGGGAAGGACAACATACTAAAAATAAAAAATATACATTACTCTTCACTACAAGAAAACGAGGGGTTTTGCAACTACACTGTGCAACTCATTTTGTAGTTGCATAGGTCGTTTGCAACTAGATGATAATTTGGAGCCCGCAGTTGCAGTGGACAAGTTGCATGAGTTGCAAAGCAGTTGCAAATTTTTTTGAAGTTGTTTATCATTTGACAGTATACTTGAAAGTTCATCGATGAACTTTTCTGACGTGGTTGCTTACGTGGAAGTCAGTTGTGCGCAACTTGTTGCAACTAATGTGCAACTGGTCTACGATTGACTTACAACTGGTTTGCGATTGGTGTGCAACTAGTTTGTGCTTGATGTGCAACTAGTTTGCGTCTTTGTGACTTGTAGATTTGAATTTGAATTTCAAAGATTTGTAGATTTTAAATTTCAGATCTATCTTTTTTTTTAGATCGCCAAATCTAGAAATATCTAAAACTTTAAATATTTATAGATTTTTGTAGATTATAAAAATCTACAACTTGTAGAAATCTACAAAGTGTAAAAATCTATAAAATCTATAAATATTAGAATTTCATTATCAAAATTCATTACACAATATTTCTATAACTTACAATTCTTATCTGTTCAACCTAATGGTATTCTTGACAATTGATGTGAGACAATTAATAAAAGACTTAATAGTAGTTGCATTTTAGTTGTTTTCTAGTTGCATGCTAGTTTTTTCAAGTTAAAGTCTAGTTGTTTTTAAGTCAAACACTAGTCGAATTGTAATTGCAATGTCATTGTAGTCTAGTTGCACTATAGTTGCAATCCAATTGCAGTCCAATTGCAATCTAGTTGCATTCTAGTTAAATTGCTATCGAATTTAAATTACATGCAACTATAGATAGACACATTGGACTCTACAGAACGTAAAATTGTCCACATCGACAATTGTGATGAAGATTGGATGTAAAGTACCTCACATCAACTCTTTTGTTACATCCCGTATGCGTAACTACATGTTGCGACTACTTTGCAACTATTTTGTAACTACAGTGTAACTATGTCAAAATTGGTGCAAATATAGAGGATTGTAGTTGCAGGGCAATTGCATAGGACATGTAGTTGCATTTCAGTTGGTTGTAGCGGACACGTTTTTCTTCTAGTGCTTGTTATAATCTCACAACTCCTATGCAATTTTGGACTCAAAATTGGCTTGCTTATTAATAAGCAAGCTATTTAAACATCTATAGGGTTAGATTTTGGAAAAATAATAATTTACTTCATTAAGGATAACTATAAGTTCATGCTCATTTTTCATAGGAAGAATATACTTCAATAGGCTTAGGCATTTTAGGAGTTAAAAGGTTGAATACCGTACTTGGATAGCAGGTTCAATACTTTGGTTCAAAATATTTAATTAAAGTCCAAAAATAAGGTTCATTATTTTAAAATATAATTTTTGGAAATTTGAAACAAGTCAAAAAAATAATAATTTTCAAAAATTAACCTATAATATCTTCATTCTACACAAATTTATATATTCATGATCTATCTAATTGAGACTATTACTCACTTCGAAGATGAGTTTCATCCATAGCTTTAAAACCCACTTCAAGTTTGTAAAAATACTAAAAGACAAGATGTTTATACAAATAGGGTAGTAGTAGGTAAACAAACCATGTGGAATATGTAAGATTTATAAGAGCTCAACCGCTCATAATTGAGTCAAAATCTGGAATTGTATTCAATTCAAAATAGAATTTCAAACCTCATTTAAGCAGTGTAGAATTGTTTGTTTTTTTAATATAATTTAGAAAATCAAGTTAAATTTTGTCTCCAAAATCCATTTGAGATTTCAAACCTCCTATCAAAAGTTATGAAAAAAGTTTAGAGAAGGGTTGAAAGGGACATTATCTTTGAAATTTTCAAACATCTTCTCTGAACTTTGTCCATAACTTTTTTTTAGAGGCTCAAAATCACTAATTGGTTTGTGAGATGAAAGCTAGTTTTACTTGAATTTTTTTCTTAATTCAAAGTTTTTTGAAAAAAGTTATTCTATTAGGACAAAATGAGGTCTAAATTTCTACTTTGAACACAATTCCTATGTTTTGACAATTAGTGATCAAGCTCCCATCTTCAGATTATCCCATATCCTTTAAGGATTCTTGACAAATAATGGAAATCATAATACTTGTCATAATAAAAACAACCTATCCACTCTTCATCCTCACTAAATGCCAATGAAATAACTACTTTATTTTGCCATCAAAAAATGTCTTGTGGAAGATGGTCGAATGGCAGATTGGTATTTGACCCAATGAATTTTTAATGAATTTTCTAAATTTTTGGCAAACCATCTATAAATTTATTTGTAGATTTTGTTGTCTAGTCCTAAAATTAGCAAAAAAAAACTTATAAATTTTGTTTTTTAATTAATGTAAGCTGAACCTGCTATCCAAGTATGGTATCCTAGTATGACTCCTTGTAATATAGGTACCATAGATTAGATAAGACCTCAATGGAGTTCAAAAATTTGAATTCAAAGCTATCACGTCTCACTACCTAGTTGTTGTTTTAGTCATGAGATGCATCAAATGTTATCTTCCGCATTGTGCATTTCTTGTTTTTCCAATGGATTGTTTATTACTCAAGAAAATTTTGTCATAGCTAAAAGTAAATAAATAAATTTGTACAATGCAACACTTTTCCACTAAACTCTTTGTTACTATGGACCATCTTATTGTCATAGCCCACTTGTTGCAGTCCATACCAAGTGGACGATGGACACAACCTAGTGCAATCTTGAGTGACCTCCAAATTATAACACTACCATAGTGACTTTGAAAATATTTATTTTTGACATCTAAATATAGAATCCCTATTGAAGATGCTCTAAGCTTTTAAATTAAAGATAGTAAGGTCAATTTTTTTAAAGCCCTGTAAATAAATGACAAAAACTTCTTCAACAACTTTTGTGTCTCATAGTGTTCTTGAATAGGGAGGCTAGGGGCCTTTCTACTATATCAAAAATAAATTGTGGTATAGTGGTTCATAATTCATGAGCAAGTTTGCATTTAAGATTTTCTATGGTGAAAAGATCTTTGATTCATGGGAAGCAAATTAAAAGTCCCTTGACTTGGAGTTCAAGAATGTTGTGCATTGATTCATGTAGAAAATGTTTTCTTCTTTCTATTGATATAGTTACATAAGTTTCACAAAGAATATTAATTGGTTGAATTGTATTTATTGAAACAATCAACATCCATTTTGTAGATAGTTGAATACTTCAGCATTAGAAAACTTTTTCTTCAAACTCCAAACTAAATAATTTTCAAACTATCAAAGTTCTTAAAATGTTTTTCACATATTTTCATAATAGATTAGTGCAATTTTGTATTCCATACTTACAGGAATGGTTCTTTGGAAAATAAATCTATAATTAGACTACAAAAAAACAAGGATATAAATGACTTGTCAACAATAATTGCAAATACAACAATGACTACAAAATGACTATTTTGCAATCATTGTGGACAAGAAATGACTACTATAATCATTATAGACAAGTTGTTTATCCCCTTTTTTTGTAGTGTTAGATGCCCAAAAATTTGGATATTTAAAAAGAAAATTACTTTGGAAAAAAAAGCTTGAAGAATATTTATATTTTAGTATGTATTGAACCTTATTTTTCAAAATACTTATTTAATGTTTTTAAAAAACGAACACATTGATATCATTTTTTACATATCTATTTTATGGACTTTGGTAATGGATCTCAAACAAAATATCAACAAAAATGTAGGGCCCTAGTAAACTATGAGATATTTTTCAAGGAAAACTCTATGCAGTGATCATCACCAACTCAAAAGAGAAACAAGGTGATAAACAAAAGAAACCATTCATCAAGAGAGGTGAACCATTGCTCACTTTCTTCACTTCTTATATGTGAATTTCTGCATGAAATTTTCAAAATAATTGCCAATCATCTCACTCTAAATATAAAGCATTGTTTTGCTTTATTTTTATAAATGTTATAAGTTGTTTTTTAATTGTGAAAGCAAGCAGCTAAAATCATACTTGATGAAAAAATTTAATTAATTTTGTGTGATAGTATTGATTGATACCTATACTAAAACCTCTAAACCATAGTATTCCAATTAATGAGATAAAAGTTATAGGGAGTTCTATTTTACTAGCAATGGAGGCATACATGTCATTTCTTGAACTCAATTTAAAAACTTTCTTACTTATTTTCACCACTAAGATTGACAATTCTCAATTTCTTGTCAAAGTTATTAGCAACTTAGTTTTTTCTTTCCTCATGTATTATTTTTTGTCATTCTAGCAATGTTTAAACTCACCACGGTTGGAATTCTATGTACAATGAAAATGTTTTTTCAACTTCATCATTTAGATCGAACTTGGTGTTTTTTAAACTCAGCAGACTTTGGCAGCCATTTGGGCATAGTAAAATAATTTTTTTCAAAAATCTTTGAACTTAGAAAAGTTGTAAAATCAAGCTAATTTTTATCTCTAAAAATCCGTTTGATATTTTGAGCCTCTAGTCAAAAGTTATAAACAAAGTTTAGAAAAGGGGTGCAATGGTCATTTTTTAAACATTTTCTCTCTAAATTTTGTCCATAACTTTTGATTGAAGACTCAAAATTGCAAACGGATATTTGAAGATGAAATTTAGCTTGATTCTTCAAATCTGCTTTGTTTAATGCCTAAAGGAGCATTGTTCCCTCAGGGGACAAAATGGATTTCGGGCAGGTTCCTATGACCTCAATCTTTGATGAAACTTCATTAAAACTTTCTCATAAGATACACAAACTTCTTAGTTTTGTGGGAATATAATTCAATCAGTGACTAGGAGCAAAAATTATGCCATCTGAAACATAATTTTCACTTCACACAAAAGAAAAAAATTCTACAAAAGCATGAAATTAAAATTTTAAATGTTTTTTCCTTATATATCATATTTTTGTCTACATGTGAAGCTTTGATTCATTCCATTTGGATTAGTGATGTGAAAGTTATGAACAATCTTGTTTTTGGGGCAATATAGGCATCTTCTTGAAAAAATAATTTATATAATTCATTTCCGAATGCAATTTTTTCAATTTTTCAATTTTTTTTAAAGGTTAAGTTTTATTGCAACAATCTCACCATTGATATTATTGTGTTGCAATCCCATCATAGAGCTATTAATGATTTAGTTTTTCTTTCAATCTTGGACCTACTTCTATTTTACAATTTTTAAAGAATGAAAATGAACGTTTTTCTTTTGAAATTTTTTTCCTAGACTTTCAACTCAATTCTTCAATACAAAAAAACTTAAATTCAAAGTCTGTAGTGCAAAAAGTTTCCACAAAGGGCGATCAAAGTCATTTTGGAATTGCACGATGGTGTTCAAAATTTTATTTTTTTCAGCTTTAAATGTTGATATCTTCCAATTTGTACGGTCAAACTCCATGAAATTTTTACCACATGATCTTAGACAGGTAAAGTATAAGATCATATGGTTAGATTCTAAAAAATATATATTTTTTGTTTTCTTGGATGAATGCAGCAAAATTGACAGTTTTGAGTGTTTTTTGATAGAAAAATGACCTTGGTCCTTTAAGGGTTAAAGCTTTTTGAAAAAAATATTCTATTGTGACAAATGCTTGCCAAAGTCTTCTAAGTATATAAACCAAATGGAAAACAATTGCAAAAATTAAATAAATAAAAACTTACACCATGTTTGTTTAGGTGAACCTTTGTATGGTACAATGGATAAGGATCTTTCACCACAAGTATGGGATGAAAGGTTTGAATTCCTTTGGCATCCCCACCCATGTGGATGACCTTGGTCTGCATGGCAAGTTGCCTAGGTGGCTTACTTGTGTGCAAATTTTGTATCAATTTTCACCTGCCATTTGTTGGCTTTTCTATAGTTGGAGACACCAAATTTTTTATTTTTTATTTTTTTTTGTACTTGATCACATCAACAAAAAAATCAACAATTTTTAGTTACGCATTGTCCAAATCAACAAACAAAATCAACATTTTTTTGCTAATCTTTGTTGATTTGGGCATACATTTTCTAGTAGCAAAGTGTTTGTCCCAAAAATCCTTAAAGGACAAACTTCATTTTTAGAAAAGACGTGAAGAACCTAATTTTTGAAGTCTATGTAGATTGATCTTGCAATTGGTATTTTGAAGTAATTTGGGGCTCAAATCAGTGCAAGACTTTAGACGTTAGTATCTTGTAAAAAAGTAATATTTTGAACTTATGTTCT
Source organism: Antitrichia curtipendula (assembly GCA_951230915.1). Lineage (NCBI taxonomy): Eukaryota > Viridiplantae > Streptophyta > Bryopsida > Hypnales > Leucodontaceae > Antitrichia > Antitrichia curtipendula. Next base: position 4,917,795 of record OX579638.1, on the reverse strand, counting down.
CTAAACAAACTAATATCTTAATTAACAAAACACCTATTAGTAACTATGATAGACATGATTGTAGATATTCTGATAATATTTTTGGACCTTAATATGTACCATTCAATGTTTCCATAAAAAAAACTAGGTTCAACAAATGGAGTCTTTGTTTACCTCGTTAAAGAACAAAGTTCTTCTATGAAAATTTATTCTTTTGCAAAAATATAGTGTAAGCATGTGTTTTTTTGGACTACTTATAGCTAGATTGTAACCATGGAATTTTTGTGCAATGACCCTTTAATAAAATTTGTTAGAAAAGCAAATCTATGCAAATTGTCATAAATGCTTCCATTCACTGGACTATGTCTTTAAATTTGAATTTATAATAGCTTTTTCAACACATCAAGTTGCCAAGATCAATGACAATGTTGCAATCTCTTAATTGTCAAATGTTCCAAATCTACATTGTCCAGTGGCAATCTTCCCCTAGATGGTTTGCCAAATCTAGAGTTCTCTTTGTAAAAACACAACCACCTCTTTAACCCCTAAAGGACCAAAGTAGTTTTTTTGGCAACATAGTGATTTTGGGTAGCTCACTACGAGTGGATTTTTTTTTTTTATCTTTGAAATTTTAACATGACATTTTTTCAAGGAGTTGCTTTAAGGCCCAACAATGTTCATAACTTTTGACTACATTGTCAAAAAGTTATTGAATGATATTTAGTTTTCATTGCTTGGCGGGCAGCCTAGGCAACAAAAAAAAATTCTTTGAAAATCACTTTTTTGAAAAATAAAAGCTTAAAATTGGTTTTCTGGATTTCTATATACATGAAAAACTTTGAATCATTCTATTATGATTAATGAGATGAAAGTTATAAGGAGTTTTAGTTGTGGGTAGTTTACAAGTAGTTATGAAATCTCTATTCTAAAATAAACTTTGAAGTCTTTTATTTTACTCTAATTTGATATTTTTGAAAAAAAATTAAAAAAAATTAGGCTTAGATTTTTTATCATAACATTACAACCATTGGGATTGACATTTTTCAGTTCCATAAATAAATGGTTAACAATTTAGTATTTTGAATCATTCTCTACTTCTTTCTACTTACTATTTTTTCCAGATGTTGTACAATTCATAATGATCTAAAAAATTTCAAGCATGAAGACAACTTGCCTTGAAGAATAAATCTAAAGGGTTACAAGAATTTTTTTTAAATTCCATAAAGATCTGACCTTATAAAGTGCAGCTGCCCGATTTTTTGCAGGGGCAAAAAAAAGATTTTTGTCACTTCAATCACTGATATCTTGCAATCTACCTGGTGGAATTTTCTAAAACAAATTCCACATCTTTTCAAACCAACATACTACAAGATCATACAGTTACATTTGTCCAAAATTGTTTTTTTTCTAAAATTTGGTACTTGTATTAGAAATGGCAGTTTTGTAGCATTTTGGGAGAAAACATAGTCAAAAACCTTTAGGGTTAACCCTCTTCGTGATAAAACAAACATAACCATTTTAATGAAGTTGGTAAGTCTATGCCTTTGGAATGAAAGTATTTGTAGTTTCACTAGCTTTAAATATGCTATAGCAATTCTTTTGTATGCAACTTATATGCAAGTTTGGGCATGAAATTTCCTTACCAACATTGTATTTTATTGGTTCAGACCAATTGTTGATTATATTTGATGAAACGGTAATGGTTAGTCTACCAATTTGCAATTCACATGTTCAACAATTATGTAGAAATTATCTACTAAGTATTTGGTACGGAACAAACAAATTACAATTGCAAGTTGTAGCTAGAAGTGTACTTGAGCTTGTAGAAAAAAATACATTAAAATTTCTTGATCCACCCTTGGTAGTGCATTGTTGTAGCCTGATTTATACTAAATTGGATGTTCACATTGCTAATTTCCATCTTGAAAATTTGCATAGTCACCATATTGCACCCTAGCAATACAAATTGTTGCCATTAAAAAAAACTTAGAAAAATACATATATAGACACATAAATTGTGAACTTTTGTATTTTGTTGCTAAAAAATTCATTTGGTGTAAATGAAAAACAAAACACCTAATATATGTTCCCCAATTTTCACCCATTTCAATTTATTACCAATCTAACAATAAAAAATACACTAAATTTATCCTATTATTGTATCAAGTGATCAAAGTTGACAAAATTGTTTCTAAAAATGGATGCCCAAATTTTTGGGATTTTACTTTCAAATTTTTTTAGAAATATGGAAAAAAAAAAATAATAGAAAAATATATTTATTTTTAACACCTCTCAAAACTCATTTTATGGAAAAATTAAATAATTACTAGGATATGTTGATTTTGACCATTTGATATTATAGTGTATCATGACCCTAATTTATTAAAGTCACAACATGTTTTATAGGTTAGGTTGTTATATTGTTTTATTTTATTTAATCTATAGAAAAAATTATAGACGATTTTAATTTTCCACCCATACTAATAGGGGATATTGTTGTAGTAGGTGATTTTTATTTTGAAAGTGGACAAGCTTTTTACATGAGCATTCCCAATATTTTAATGAAACAAAAATAATAATAAAATTGGATGAAAAGTGCACAATTAATGCTTGCAACGACTAGAAGATTACCAATAGTCCAACAAAAACTGCAACTTTGCCAAATATTTTATTTCTCACAAATAGTTAATAAGCATGATAAATGATGGAGATTCTTTTTACTTTTACTCACAATCAAACTTGCTATTAATTGGAAGTTAGAATAACTAAACATAAGTGAAAAAACAAGTGTGATCTTTTCTCCAAAACCCTCCTAAGCATTCATCTTGTGTTTCAAAGAGATGATTGATCTCTTGTGTATGGATGGCAATGTTGTTGGTGCACAAATGCACAATGCAAAAGGTGACCCTAATTGCATTTTTGTGCAGGTCTTGTATTGAGAATTCCATGGCCAATTACAACCCTTGCACACATATGCAATACAATCTATCAGAGACCAACCTTTGCAATGTTTTATGCTACAATGAGGTAGAAAGTCGTAAAACCAAGATGGTTCTAAAATGGTTCAAATGTGCCCAACGTGATCATTTTAGGATGTAATTGCATGTCCATTGTACATGCCTTAATTTTTCTTGAAATGTGGCTAAACACCTGTACTATAGACATGCATTTATTGTCTTAGGGGCATTTCATACTACATCCCAAATCCCAACTTTCTAAGTCACAGTTCGAGGCCAAATTCCAACTTCCTTGGACTGTAGACGGTGAATATAAAATATCAAATGTAGGACTTGGAGACTTCTTTGAGTAAAGGTCAAAGTGCATTCTAAGTCTCAATTTGTCTCTTGTATAATATTTACAACAATTAAATGCCATTAAAATGAGCCAGAAAGTCTAAAACTCGTTTTTTGAAACACTTTTAGCATCAAATCTGCTTCAAATAGATTTGGACAGAATTTCAGCCCATGAAGGTGATTCATACAATGCGTTTTTTATTGATTTTATATTCAAAACAATAGTTGGGACTTGGAAGCTAAGTTGGGTCTCTACTTTGTTAAATCCAATTTGGCCTTCAAATCCTACTTCCTTATCGCCAAAACTCCCAAAACATGTTGTCATGTAGGTGTCTCAAAGTAAGGTAGGAGGCTCTGAAAGCAAGCGGGCATTTAGAATTGCCCATATAGACTTGCTTGAAATGGACGTAAGGTGGTCTTAAAATGAACCTTCTGTAGTCATTGAATGGATCGATAAAAAAAATATTATTTATTGCAAGAGCCAATCATTCTCTTTGCTTTCCCCATTTCTCTCTAGAAACTACATATGAACAGTTTATGGAAGACCTAGGGTCATAAATAGGGACCTATGACTCATCACGTTTGAAAATTCATAAGTAATTCAAAAATGCTTCAAAAAATACGAAACAACTTGTGTTACAATCAAAATCTATTTTCTTTGTCTGAAAAATGAGCTAAAAATAATCCCATCCAAGAAACCACATGAAAAAGGCAGACCAGCCCTTAGATGCTCGCTTTCAAAGCCTCCTACCTTAATGTGGGAACTTGGAGCGTGGTGTGAAGCCCCGAGTTCCAATTTTCAACTTCCTACCAATCAAATTTTGAGAATTCAATGGGACTTGGGATTTCGGACATAGCCTGACCACAGTACATACAACAATCAAACCATTTTGGAACGCCTGTTGATTTTTAGAACTAGTTGATGAGTGCAATTTGACACATTCAGTCAAGATCTATGGTGAGTCAAAGGTCTCTGGCCGAAGTGTGCAAGTGCGTCGTCTCCCCCCCCCCCTTCCAAAAATTGCCAATTATCGTCAGTACCTGATGGATGGATGGATGGATGGATGTGTGACATTGGCTCATTCAATCCCTTCAATCTCATCGGCTTCACCAATGGGCGGCACATGTCGGTCGATCTTTGAGGAGCGGGGACTTGGAATGCCATTGAAGGTCAACTGAAACTCAAGGGAAGAGAGTTGAATAAATAATGGTGACACGGTGGAGCACATTATTGAATGAGGGAGGGGCGACATGTGTGTATTTCTGCAAGGAGGGCACAAACACTATCTCCCACAGGCTAAAGACAAACTGCAGCTTCAATCGTGGATGGGAGGTTGGGGAACCCGGACTGATGGACGGACAGACAGCCGGGCTCAGAAAAAATTGCCCGAGAGAGAGAAAAAAAGTTGGTCGAACGTAACATTCCATTCCATTCCATAGTACTCAATGCCAGTACAAGAACCTGCCAAATGTTCGAGAACTCAGTGCCGTACAATTGTCGACTGATTTCCAGTACCTGAAACTGACTGATTTATAAAAAAAATTGACGCTCAGAGGCTCAGCTGCAAGTAATATAAGGAACTCACCCTAATCTTTTATCATTTTTTTTATTGTTGCACTCTCTGCAACCTTGCTACATGTGAGACCCGGTGGGCAGCCTGACAACTACAGTCCAAATTACAAACAAAATAGGCTCCACCGATTGTCTTGCCGGGGTGGACAAGCGGGAAAGTCAGGGTTGAAGCTTTAGCCATATTGGAGAGACAACCCCATTTAGTGGAGACTAGTCAATCTTGAGAAAATCTAATACGTATGCAATTCTTATTGTATCCCTCCCCCCACCCACCAAGTCCACATGAAAGTATAATTGCTATTTGCACTCAATGTTCAAAATAGAAGTTGCAAGTTCAACATTTTTCTATTGCCGGATTAAATAAAGAATACGCAGATATGACCATATCATAATAGAGTTAAATCGTAAAGTATGTACAATGCGGGACTATGAGCCAAAGTTTAGGAAAAACATGGGACATAATTCCCTGGAGCACCAAAACTGAGGTAATTATGATGGAGCTTGGGGCCGTGTTTCTTGTGTACTATTCTTAGTTTATACCTTCCTCTGACACCCTTGCTTCAAATTGGGTTTTTCCTTTACAATTAACTCTAATGTCTTGTTAATTTGGTGTAATTTATCAGAGAATGTTTTGTTAGTTTGGCAAGCGACGACTGATTTTTATACTACTTTACGGTATTGCAATACAGTTGGTTGTGGGTCTGCTTGGAAGCTCATGATATCATTGAAGTGAAAACATTCTCATTCTTCTTTCTGCACACCTGCCACAAAGCTCAATAATCCCACCTTTGCATACCATGACTTATTTGCCTTCTTTTTTTTTTTATTATCAAAAAGTCATATTCTTGGTCAAGGCAAGGCCTTCATCTGGTGAGTGGGGATGCTGGACAGGAGGAAGGACAATCCAAGAGAAATCACAGAGAGACGACCATGCAAGCAGAGAAAGCTCCCATCTCAATGGATACAAAGAAAGCTTAAGCTCAAGCTGGGTTGTACCAAAACTGAAAAAAACACCACTATAAATAACTACTTCTTCTAACAAAGGAGGTACATATTGGAATGTTTAATAAGGTGAACCAACCTATTACCATCCAAATTATAATTCCTTGCTCATCATGTACATGTGGTGTACATTTTCATTCTGAAATGTACTTGATGGGTATGTAAAGACAGAATTGCGACTGGAGCGGTAATAAGGTGGGTACACCGAAAACCGCCACTTTTTGCTACTGAGCCTAGTTACTACTATTAGACTGGTCAAATTTTCATATATTCTTGTTGGCAAGTGAAAGGAGGTTCCAACACACCAGAGAACGTGGCATTTGGACATTGTATGCAAAAGTTATCAAGGGTCAAAATTTGTTTCTGAAAGCACTCCATCCAAATAGGTACATAACTGATTTTGGAAATGTACACAGCCTGTAGATGGTGCTTTAAGGTCAGGTGCCATTTTGGGGGTGCCTACCTTAAGTTGAATCACCTTAATAATACTGATGGTGAACACTTTAGGTTGGGATGTTTCTACTTTGAGTATTTTGAACACACTGTTCAAGTTACTAATTCTTTTTAGAGTATGAATCAAACTTAAGTAAGTCAATTAGATTCAACTTCTATTTGTTTTTCAAGGATAATTCATTGAATTTTTTTGAGTTATACAACCTCTCTGAAATTGTGATAACCTTTGATAATCGGGATTGATTTCCTACAAAATGATCCCTAAAGGACCAAACACAATTTTTTGGCAACATACCAATTTTTGGCAGCTCATTGCGAACAAATTTTTTATTTTTTTCTTTGAAAATTTCACACCACATGTGCCTGAGGATTGGCTTTATCCGCTTTCAATTTTCATAACTTTTGACTGTATAGTTAAAAAATTATTGCATAATATGTAGTTTTTGTTACTCGGTGGGTACTATGTGTATCTCAAAAAACTTCTTTAAAAATCAAATTTTTTTTAAATAAAAATTTGAAATTGGTTCTTAAGATTCATTTGCACATAAAAAAAACTTGAATCGTCCCATTCTTATTAATGAGATGAAAGTTACAAGGAATTCTAATTTGCAGGTAGGTAAGAAGTCTCTGGATTCCATCCCTTGTACTAAAAATGGCAGTTTTGGAGCATTTTTGGTGAAAATATATTCATGGTCGTTTAGGGGTTAAGTTGGAAAACTTGACATCATAAGAGGATTCCTGGCCCCCAAGAAGACTGTTTTAGGGCTGTTCCCAAGAAACTCTTCCCACTGCTGCAGACCAGCCCCCTTCTGGTCTGAATTTTTGAATTTTGAAAAAAAAAAATTCAAATTTTTTTTCCAAAAAACTTCAGAATGTTTAAAAAAGAAAGAAAACGATTTAAAAAAATATTTTTTTCAAAAAATATTTAAAAAATATTAAATAATTAATTAAAATAATTAAGTATTAAGTATTTTCTGACGTGGCAGTCGCTCGACCGCATCAGCACTGTGTTCCCAACGTTCCCAATGAGTTCCCAACGTTTGGGAACTCGCAGTCTTGTAAACTAGCTGAAAATCCTCATATGTCCTGGCTGGCCATGTAATAAGATTATTCAACCAATCCCAGTCTTGTGTCGTGTACGGCTACTACGGTTGAGGACATTTGAATAAGTTATAGCAATGACTATCTGAGTGAGAGTGTGTGTATATATATATGACTGTCCGCCTGCAAATGCTTGGATCAGTCAGTTTTTTCCTTCATACGCTATGGCAGTAGAAAAGGACATACTCCACAAGTATCGAAAAGAATTTTTTATCCTTTTGAATTTGAAAAAATATATATTATTATTATTATTATTATCTTTAATTTGAAAAAAACTTTGGCACCCAAAAACACCTTTGAGTTTAGGGTTGCAGACTGGACTCCCTGCTTGACAAATGGGACTCTGCGGATATAATATTGACAGATTTGTCAGTTGGGGGCAGATCCTCTCCATCAAAGTTTTTTGAGTTGGAAGATAGTGAAATTTATGCTGAGAAATCTGTGCCTCAACCGTGCACCATGAGTATCATCCAACTCTTCCAGCCTGGAAATCATTAGTGGTGACTGAGATTTCCAATTGCAGGCCGGCCTTGCCCCAAGTTTTGAATTTTGGCAGTCCGTCTGTCCGTCCTGGACTCCTCGAAGGATGGACCAGTTGGGGTTGGGTGCTTCTCCAAATGCACCGGGAATTGATTGATTACGGGTAAGGCTTGTGTACAACAAAGCACCACCATAAATGGAATTTGTTATGTAGCTTGCGGAAATGCCTACAGGAACTTACCGTGAGCTCCTCTGCACACCAGTTTGCAGAATGGTTTGACTTGACTAAGTATGTTGGACTAAGTATGACTCTATCCTAGTTAACGTAAGTAACTTAACCCCGGTTAACTTTGGGCTTGGTGGTTGCGAACTTGCGAAGCATGAGAATGTGAGGGAGGATAATTCAGACTCCACATCCTGTCCACTCTCACGTGATTGAAATTGTAATTGGGTTGTAGTAAGAGCATCTCCCCCCTTTCATGGAGAAAATGAAAATGCCTTGCCAAATGGCTTTTTTATGAGCTCAGCTATCTTTTTGAGCTCCACCAATAAAATTGTTTTCCATCTTTTTCACTCTATATCTTAGCCGTATGCAACATGATTATTGAAATGTACATTGCAGCTTTGCACTCTCATTGGTGGGAGTTGCTGTAATTGTTAAATGTTTCAAAAAGTGTTACAAAAACATAGTTGGGCTCGCAAAATCCAAGCTCAATGAAGAGATAGAAGGGCTCATTAGGATGGAAGAGTGAGGGTTCATTTTATGAAGGCCATATTTTTTCCCCCCTAGGCATGTTTGTAGTGGAGGACATCTGGAAGGTCAAGCTCGGGTTGGGTCCCTTCCTAGTGAAAGAATGGAGATGTTGTAAGCTGTAAAAAACTAGCTTAGAGCATCCCCACCCTCCCCCTTGGATAGTGGCCTGAGATTGGAGTTTTGAAGGGCCTTAAGAAGGTCATTTTTTGAAGATTGAGGGTTCTGGCCCACCTTTCCACATTGAACCAAGTTTGGCATTGGATGCTATAGAATTTACATTGTAAGAGAAGACAAGGGCCCACAAAAGTCTCGTGCCTAGAGCTTCTTTTGAAGAGCCCCGCATTCATTGACGTCGTTGGAGGTGTTAGGGTGGGTCGTGGCTTATTCTTTGAATATGTGATAAACAACTTTGGCCTTGTCCAACACAGCAAGGTGTGGATGCTCTTAAAGCATCTCCAATCCATGCCATGGATATTGTTTTGCATTTGGTCGGTGACGGGCTTCATCATAAGCTTTTCACTGTACTAGTGATTTTTAGAAATTCTTGATCCAGTGCAAAGCTAACAAACCAAACCTCAAATGGAATTTTTTGCATTATAAAGAAAAGAAAAAAAATTCTACATTAAAAAAAATATCTTTCATGCAAAACATAAAAGTTCAGATTTATTGATATACATAACAAAGCTTTTAAATGTACAACAATTATGGATCTTCCTATTGTGAGTCAAGTTGTGAATTCTTCATATCCTGTCAACTTGTTGTGTGGAAGAAGGGAATGATAGGGATGGGAATAAAGCTCAAGGGGACACTATGTCTTGTTTTCATAAGATATTTGTATTAAATGGATTTTTTTTTGGGGGGGGGGGATATATTTGAAATCATCTTTTTCTCCTATCCAATTTTATGTAAAATTCTAAAACAGCTTGATACTTATGACCCTTCGGTTAGTTATAATTTGCATACAAATTTTTATTTAGTAGGGTATGCTACTTATAAAACTTGGCATTCAATACCTGTGCATTGAGATTTGATTTAATATTCAAATGCACATGAATGTTGCTTTGATACTATATTCAAACACCATGAATCCATACTAACAAAACTATGAATGTTTTAGTCGCAAATAGTCCAAAAATTCATAGTTTCCCTATAGAGTGAAGTGTTCAACATTTTGCATGTACTAGGGTGAACAATAGTAAAGACAATGAAAAATCCACATAGCAATCTAGAATTTAGCTAACTATATTTGACAGCATGTGGAGCTGTATTATAAATAGATAGGAATAGATAGTGACTCATAGTGCTCATTCTAAGTTCAATGATTAATTCAAAATGTAATTAATTTTTATTTTTATACACCCCCCTTTCAACAATACTTATATTTTTCAAACCAACCTATTTGGACAAACAATATAGATTAATGCTTTATATATTTTATATGGGTGAATGCAAGAAAGACCATCCACTTTGTGTAGCGTTTTCCACAGTACTCATGTTTTTTTTGGGAGTACTGTATAACTAGAATTTTTTTTTTTAAAATCTGAAAAATATGTTCAATGTATACACCTTTAAGAAGAAGTTACCCTAGGAAGGAAAAGCATAGAAAAATTCTCTAAGTAGGAGAACTGAAAAAGTGCAAAATCTCATGAAAATAGGTACTTTCACATTTTAATTTTTAAAAAATAGGAAAAATCATTTTTAAGGAAAATAAAAAATTTCCATTTGGGAGGACTTTATAGGAAAGACATTTCACCAAAAAAATGATCTTGAAACAATTTTGAATGTTCAGAACTGCGTGCGCAAGGGAGCCCTGTTTGCACGTATGTGGAGGGCATAAAATAAAATATTTTTAAATTTCCTTTGGTAGATACATGACTTCCTACTATGGGAATAGACCATAGAAATTTCAGATCTATATCATTAAGTTTGGATTCTCCCCAGTACTAAAAAACCCTAAATTGCAAAGTGTGACAAATTAGCTAAATTGAAATTTAAATATAAAATGATTTTTAAATTTTTTTGAAAAATAAGGGATCTAAACAAGATCAGGTTAGCCATCTCCAAAAACAATTTCAAGTTAATTGGATTCATTCTTCAAAAGTTATAGCCGATAACAAGTCTGACACGTCAAGTGTGACAAAAAATAGTACTAGTCTTTCTTGCATTCACCCATATCCGTATTTCCTGTATGTATCTGTATCTATATTTGTACCATATTGTATCCCCTATTGTATCTCAAAATATTTGTATCCCATATTTCGTATCAATATTGGGAGGGAGGGGGGAATTGAAACCAGGGGCGTCACATTTTTTCACTGGATAAGGTAAGTATACCCAATTCCACTCGTTGACCTTTTGCTGTTCAAATGAACGTGCTCCACTCATTTTACAACATAAATGTATCTGTGAAGTACATGCCTTATTTTTTAAGGGTTCAGAAATAAGGTATGTATTCAGGAGGTACATTTCTGCTTGAACATGAGATACAGGGGTACATTTGAACGGCAAAAGGTCAATGAGCAGATTTGGGTATACTTACCTTAGTCTCTCATACACTCTACTGCTCACAATGTACCATGTGTCAAAAACAAGGACGCTTATGTCTCCCGTCCACTTGCCTTGTCCCTAGGAAAACCAAGAGTTGCCTAAGTTACTTTCAATATTTGTATTTTGTTCCATTTTAGAGCATACCCTATTTTAAAACCTATCTCTGCATTCTACACCATCTATATTACTTTTAATAATTTTCAAATTTGCACCTCCAAAGAATAAAATCCACCCTATATTTAAAAAATACATTATTTTCAAGAGCAATGTACAAATCAATAGACCCCCCAAGGAATAAAAAAAGAACAATTTTGATGTTTTGGGTGATTCCATGAGCATTAATTATGGCATTGTTGTGGTTTGTTGCGGTTGAATAGAAGTTGCTCACAATGCACAATATTTGTATTTATTATATAGAGCCCCATAAAATATACATGGAAAATTGAGATCATATGGTTATGAATGCCTAAACATTGCATACAATATTATTTTATCCATCTATTTAGATCAGACCTCCATGCCAAATATTTAATCAAAGTTAGAAAAACAATTTTAGAAGATGCTAAAGTATGATTCTTCCCTCAAAATTATTGTTTTTTATATATAACATTTTTTATTTTGAAAAATGTTTTTTTTATCATCTTATCATCAATTTTAGAATTATTTTTTAATGTCCTTGATGACTAAATACTGTATGGTATGAAGATAGTCATACTTAATTACTATAATGTACAAATCATCACAATATTCAAAGATGATAGCATGAAAATATATTATGAATATATAGGCTAAAGTAAGCCATTGTATTTGTGCCACTATGTAAATATTAGTAGAGAACATTTTAAAATTTGAACTTGAATTGTAATGCAAGTTAAATCATAGCTTTTGTTATAAGTGGAAAATAAGTGGGCATGACAAAGAAATTTCTTTGGATTAATCATCTATAAATGTATTTGTTCACTTACGATAGTTTTAGATGTGGCTTTAAAAGCCACACATATAGGTGATTTCTGAAACAAAAACCCACGCTTGTTCACACCATCAATCTTTAGGGAATGTCAATCATACACGTGTATCCACCTGGCAAAGGAAAAGAGTAGTGGTTAGTTTGCAATTGGAGGCCACTACAACAAACTTTTGGTGATTTGTGCCAAATTGTAAGTAGCATTAGAATCAATAGAAAATGGAGATTTGAGATTTACATCACCGTTTTTAGATAATGACTCTGAAGTAGGATGATTAAATAAGAACTATGACAATAAGGTAAAAAGAAATTAGAAATTGCTTTGGAATTGGAATGCCTCAAGCTTTTCAGCAAACCTTAGGCCATAAAGACAGCTAGTTGTACAAAGATTTTTAATCATCCTACACTAGTTGAATGTTGCAATGGTAGTGGAGAGGTGAAACTCACACCAAGGAGATTTTTTTTCCAAATGTGATAAACTTAATGTTTGCAAATCTTTTCTTTTTTTATCTTCTTCGCTCAATGAGCAAGCTCTTAATGTTTCACCTTTGGAAGCTTCTCGACATAGCAAACACTCTCAGTGGCTCTAATAGAATCAAGAATTTGCACCAGATCAAGAATCTACACCTTAAACAAATCAAAACAAATAACGTCCTATGAAACAAAAGCTCAATACACCTCATCCTCATTTGCAACGTATCAAGAATCTACAAAAGCAAAACAAAAATTCGAGCACAAAACTAAAATCCCAATAACTATTGCAGCGCCACACTCCATTCCTGTAACAATGACAATGACAACAAAAGAAAACAAGTCCTATAACAACGACATGGACCCACGCAATGTGGGACCGCTCCGTTGCGTTTCCCCTAAGATCCCTATTCAAGTGTGACATGGTGGTTTCAATTGAGCTATTTTGTCAATTGTATCTTACCAAATTGCAGCTGCAGAGCACCATGTGTGAACACCAACGGAACTACTAAGCTTGCAAGTTAAAGCAAAATTAATGGTATCCCGCCCTAAATATTAGATAGAAAAAGTACCAAGGATTTTTGGAGGAACTATTTTATCTTTAAGGCTTGTTTTTCTTATAAAGTTGGGTTTAAATATATCTTTAGAGCATCACCATCCATTCCCCTCAAACAAAGCTCAAGAAATAGTCTCTCCTAGACTTTGTGCAATGCTCTCACCTTTGGTCTAGTCTCATTTCCCACTCATCCCCGCCACACTCATTCATTACAAAACTCATCACGCCACTCGAGATGGCATGCCCCAATCAATACTTTAGAATATGATCACAACCAAAACAAGTATATGAAGTCAACAACCAATGGGATTGGTAGGCTTGCTAGTATTTTGAGTGCCATATTTGACGAGCCTAGCTACTTTTGCTCCCAACCACGTCCAAGCCATGCATAACAAGAAACAACAGCGATGCTCTTAGTCAATTGCCATTAAGATAAACTACCCTATTCTAGGTTGTTTGCATTGGAAGTAAAAATACAAATGAAATAATTAATTGCTTACTTTAGTGAGTTGAATGCATAAATTGAACTAACATGTGTCTGGAATGGATAAAATCTATGCTAATTACACAATGTCATCAATTCATATTGCACTAGTCATTCTGCCGTAATAGGATGGTTTCCCTTGTATGGACTGTAATCAGTTAATTGGATAGTTCACCTTGCAATTTCTGTAAATTTCAGCATTTGTTTAGTACACAACTTACATAGTCCTTTGAAGATAAGTTATCACACAGTGTCTCAGTGAGGGCCCAAACCAAGCAGTGAGTCCATGATGAAGCATTGTTTGTTCCTAACAAACAAAGTTGTACCAAATCAGTTGATGTGAGTGCATTTCTAGAAAGATGGCAATTCTTGAGTGGCGCACCAAATCAGTGCAGAAATGGACAATGCCCATCATCCCCCAGTTGCCCACAGCGACTTTGCATTGACAATCTCTGACTTTGACGTTTGACCAGCCTGCCCGCCCGCCCGGCAGTTCATTGTGGACCCCACCAGAAGTCCGGCCTTGCAAGTTCCTTGGCTACATACAGTGACAACTCAATCGAGCACAAAATTGAAATCACACCGGTAGGGAAAAAAAAGAAAAGGAAAGCCAATAATGATCAACCAACCGCTTGAATCTTTTTCCAGGCTTCCCAGCACTTTACGACCGGAGAGCAGCGACCCAGCTTCCGGCCCAATCCAAGTTTGACCAGACAATCAAACTACCCATGCTGCTGCAACAACAACAACTACAAAAGAGTCCCACAATTGCACTGCCTTATTAGAGCTTTACCTGCATGAGGTCGAAAGAATCCCGTTCAAGTCCTAGGACAGAATATGCAGTGCCACAGAATGCATGTAACTTAACATATATCACCTATTTCGGACAATGTTACCCCCCCAAAAGACCACTGTCCCTTCAGGGGGACAAATGGGATTTTGGGGAGGTACCTATGGGCTGAATTTTTGTCGTGATTTTTTGAAACTTTTTTTGAAGATAGAAAAAATTGATAAGCTTTGTAAGGATATAATTTTTTTTTTCACAATCGGTGCCGAGGAACAACAGTTATGACCAAATAAGCTCAAAACAGGGCACGGTGGGCAGCCTGGGCAGCAAAAAAAATTTGCAAAAATTTGAATTAAGTTTTTTTTTCCTTTTTCCTCATAGAATATATTTTTGTCTATTTGGGAAGCTTTGATTCATTTCATTTGGATTTGTTATGAGAAAGTTATGGACATTCTTGTTTTTTGGGTAGTTAGAGCATCTTCTTGAAAAAAAGAACATCTAGGATTCATCTAGGATTCATTTCTATATGCAATTTTTCAAATTTTTCAAATTTTTTTTTTTTGAATGGTTTAGCTTACTTGTTAGAACAATCTCACCATTGGGATTAGTGCATTTTAACTCCATCTAAAATATATGAATATTTTAGATTTTCCTTCTATCTTGTACCTACTTCTACTTAACAATTTTTTTAAGAATGATAATTAAGTTTTTTTGAACTTTTTTTCCCCCCCTAGACTCTCAATTCAATTCTCTACTATAAATGTTTAAAGCTCAAAATGTTGTAGTGCAAAAATTTTAAGTTAAAAATGTTTGAAATAAAAAAATCTAGTCCCACGAAGTGCTGAAAAACTTGTTTTTTCCACTTTAAATGCAGATATCTTGCAATCTGTGCAGTCAGAAATTCCTTAAAAAATTCTACACATTCTTATACTAGTTAGGTGTATGATCCTACGGTTAGATGTGCAAAAAAAAACATTTTTTAATTTTTTTAACTCTTTGCTATAGAAATGGCAGTTTTGATTGTTTTTTGGCAGAAAAAAGGCCTTGGGCCTTCAGGGGTTAAGAAATAATGAAGATTGCACTATTTTTTTTGTTAATTTTTCATTGATTTTGGAATTAGTAAAAATTAAGGAAGTGTAAATTACAACTCAACCTACTCTTGATGTATACATATAGGATGATCTATTTTTGAAAAGTGCAAAACTAAAATGAGTTATTAAAAGGTGTCAGTGTGTTATACGTCACACAACAACAAAGCTGCTAAACCACATCATATTCCCCTCATTTGCAAAAATGGATCATCCTATACTCTGCAAATGGGGCCATTGTTTGAAATAGGTGATATACCTTAAATGCATCCATCTTAAAATCCATCATAAAATCTTAAGTGGATCCATCTTTAAATAATACAATGAGTACACAATATGGTAGAATCATAGAATGGCACAATCATGTTCAACAATACACTACTTCCAATGTCTTCCTCTAAATATTGTCCCTTTTCCATACTTTCTTTCTCCATTTATGATTTTATTTTATCTATTATATAAAAGACAACGTGGATGGGTTTTAAGACTAACCTTTAGACTATTTCCACATGGAAACCCACGCACTCTCTAAGTTTTTTGAAGAAAAAAAAAAAAAAAAATTCCAAAAAATGATGATGTAAAAAGGACACAAAAAGCTTTTATGCAACCTTTGACTCTATTCAAGAAATTGCCGTGATGCCATAGCACGACTGTTGCAACCTCAAACTCATATTGATTATTGAGAGAAACATAGCAATGGTGTACTATGGTTCAAAAGTTCAAAAGTTCAATAAGGTAATGTAAGTGAAACATGTGACAAAAGTAATAGTGGCATGCCATGGCCAACCATTCATAAGAATTCAAGTCTTACATGTAGTAGAATTGTGAGTGACGTGTGAATTTGTATTGAAGATCATATAAAAAGAGATGTTAGTACAAAAAAAACCATATTTATTTAGGTAGAGATATTTGTGATTTGCTACTTGTTTTGTTTATTTATTTATTATTTATTATTTAATTATTTAATTTTAATATCATGCAGTTTGTCACAATATTTATAATCGTTTTGTTTGTAATGAGCATGTCAAACTGCAATTGATTTTGGTGATAAGTATATACCAATGTCAATATATAATAAGTGTTTCATGCCATACACCATCTTCACCAAAATTCAACTTGTTTACCATGTGCAAATCATGCACTTATAATAGGCAATTAGAACTTCATTTTCATTGGAACTAATATGCCCTATGCCATTACCACAACCATTGGGGTATCAAAAGTAATGGCTATGCCCTCCTTGTAAATAAAAATAAAAGTATTTTTTTTAGTTTTTTAATTCAAAAATAACTAAAAAATCTATAACTTTCACATTGTGAATTGAAACATTAGGAAACAAAGCCCATACACCCCTGCTTGTAGAGAACTTTCCAATATTACCAATAACACGATCAATGGATGCACGATTTTGAAGATCTTATTGTATTAAACAAAACAAAATATCCTAATTTAAAGACTACTAGTGTGCTTTGTCCCATTGCCACAATATAATATAATAATGATTTTCTAATTTTTGAAAAGTAACTAAAAAAAACCATAACTTTCATACCGAGATCAGAATGCCACAAAACAAAGCTTGTGCACCCTTCCTTGCACAAAGCTTTTAGATGGTACCAAGGATGCGACCGGGGGATGCACAGTTCCATAGATCTCACTGTATCAAACAAAACAAAACAAACAACCTAACTTAATCCTTAAACAATAGCCCGATCACTATGGAAATCATCTGTTTTGGTACCTTGTGAATTGTTGGCTTAAAAAAATACAAAAAGTATTAATTGGAAGTCAAGCTACTGTAGAAGACCTTCCCTTTGCACACAAAAATTGAAAAATGAATAGTTGCACTTTTGTCTTGCATGGAGAGATTCTTTGTCATTCATCGTCCGAAAAATGTCCTTGGCGTTGTTTATGGGCTAAGGTAATGGATGCCATGCCTCTTTCCTTCTTTCTTCTTCCTTCCCCCCGTTTTTTTTTTTAACACACAAATAAAGGGTTTACCTATGCCTCAGCTTTTCAAAGTGGGTCTGAACTGAAGGTCTGAAGGTCTGAAGCGGAGCTAAGCAAGAGCAGACATCCGCAGGCCCACACCAGCCCGTTGCAGTCAGTTGAGTCAGTCCTCCCGTTCAGTTCAGTCAGCCCAGTCAGGGTCCCAGTCAACAGACAAATCGCGGACCCAGTAGTCCCCCTTCCCGAGGCGAGGTTTTCGAATCGTACACACGCTTTCCGCTTTTGGCGTTCTTCCTCAGCCCGCTTTGAATCCCACAGACGGACTCTTCCAGACTTTCAGGTATTAAAACTAAATTTCGGCTCATTGAAGAGAAGTTTAATGTTAAGTACAGTCAAGCTCTCTGGCTGGCTAGTAACGTAATTCACTAGCTCTCCGTCGTCCCCCTCATAAGATCTCCGTCGCATGTTCTGTGCACTTAGCTTCAATCGCTGCCACTCAGTCACTCACACTCACGCACTTGGAAGTTGGAAGGTGGTCACTAACTTACTGGCACATACGCAGAGCTGTGGCGACTGCTGCGTGCATGTCCCGCTCATTCCCAGACTTTTCGAGAACTTGAATCTCGACGTGGGCGACCAAAGGTGGCACCTTGCGCTAGGGTGCGCCGTGGGATTCGGATGCAAGCAGGGGAGGGAAGCAAGGTAGCTAGCTAGCAAGGAGACAATTCCGTTGTACGTTTGAAATTCGGCGTAGCTTGCTAGGACGGAGTCTCAATTTCGGAGTGACAATGCTGCAACAGCGAAGGTGTGGTATCGATAAGAAACAGGGGCTATCGTGGAGGAGCTTGGCTATGATCGATTCGGCATTGATATATTGATAGTTTCTGATACTTTGATATTTGATTTTTTTCTTTGTAGGAATTCGATTTTTGGTAGTTTTGTGTTTTTTGGTTGGATTTCTGGAGTGATTTCGACCTAAGGATTTGTACATAGCGCGTCTGTGGAATTGGAAGAGGTTGCGAGCACTTGATGGTGGGCACAACAACCGGCGACAACGTCAAGATGCGCAACCCGAAGCAAAACGCGCGACTGCAGCAAGCTCGCGGTCAGCTCTTCATCTGCAGCATGTTCGGCAATTGCGCGAGTTCCGTCTTAAGCCCGCGCACTCCCCCAGCGAGGAACCCCGACTTCCCCGACTTACAACACCCTATCACGCCCACTGAGCTTCTGCTTCGCCATTCCCAAACAGTCCTTCACTGCAACGACATGGCGCCCTTAGATCACACCGACAACATCCCAATCTCGGGCCCCATTTCAAGCTCCCCATCCACTTCCACCAGCTCCACCAACAGCTCCAGCTCCGTCTACCCCGACTTGGAGGACCTCTTGACGGAAATCAAAGCAGGAAACATCACGAAGACGACGATCGGTGCCCTAAACAGCAAACTAAGCAGCAGCCACGACTCCAGAGACCTTCTTTCCTCCTCAGGAGTGGCCTCCTCTTTGATTCCATTCTTACTCTCTAGTGACCTTGCGGTGAATGATGAGCGTCATGTTCTGGAAGAGAGCTTGGGTTGCCTGGCGGCGTTGGCGGAATTTGATGAAGTTGCGGTGAGGGAGATGGCGACTCCGGCGTTTTTGGATGTGGTGATGTGGTTTGTGAGGAAGGGGAGGCAGGAGGCGAGAGAGAAAGGGGGCTTGTTGCTGGAGAAGTTGTCATTGGAGGAGGGGTTCAAGGGGACGATGGGGGAGAGGCCGAGGGGGGTGATGGAAGCGTTGAATGAGATGTTGAGGGATGAGAAGCATTTGAAGCTGGTGAAGCTGGCGACGAGGACGTTGCTGGCGTTGTGCTTGCACCAAGAAAATCGACGTCGGTAAGTGTAAATTCGTACCCGTTCAATTCATTTACATTCAAACCTCTTTACTGTTTTCATACCAGGGTCCCAATATAGTCTACTTTTGCACTTGATGGGAGAGAATCAACGTCGCCTTGGTCATCACGTTAATTCGCACTCTGTTCTATTCAATCTCAACACTCTGGGTCCCAACATTTCACGTTGAATCTGATTGAAGTGTGCCGCATCCAATAATGTTGTGGCAAATATGCTGTCCTGATTCTCTAAATCGTCGTTTTAAAGGTCATAATGTAGTCGTTTGAGTGTACTTTCGCTAATTCTAGGGCTCGCTTTGATCCGTTCCATAGCCGATCGAAGCTTCGGCGTTTATCCTAAACAATTGTTCGAAGTGATAGGATTGCACGCTAGTGGGGAGAGCAACTTAGAACGTCAATTGTATTGCAGACTCTAAGAACTGTGTGGTTGTATTGCGTTAGAATGAGAGATTGATGTGTCGTTTTGATGCACTCTGTAAAATTCTGTATGAATTGTGTTGTGCTAACCCCGATTTTCTTCATGTTTCCCCAGAGCCGTAGAAGTAGGCGCGGCTGCATCTCTCCTAGAGATGCTCCCTCGAGCGCGCTCAGCCTCCGCCGAGAAAGCTCTGGCAACTCTGGAGCTTCTCTGCACCACCGAGGAAGGCAAAGCGGCCATCATCGACCACGCTCTCGCAGTCCCGATACTAGTCGAGCTGATTCTCAAAGTCTCCGACCGCGGGACAGAGTACGCAACTGGAACCTTAAGCTCCATGTGCAGCGACTCCATGGCCATGCGCGAGGCCGCGGTGGCTCACGGCGCACCTACGAAGCTCTTGTTACTCATCCAAAGCGATTGCACTGCACGAGCGAAAAGAAAAGCTTCGCAGCTGCTCAAGGTGTTGCACAAGATTTGGGTTCAAGAGTCTTGCCATCCGGACGCCAGTGAAACTCACGCCATCCGGTACTGAACAGGGTTTTTTCCAGGACTGGTGGCTCCATGTTGTGAAAGGAAAAAAAATGTTAATTTGCCTTCAATAACTTCTGTGGATAAGCGAACACTAATGTGGCACGGCTATGTTGAGCCCCTTGCAGCAGTGTTCTGTATCATATGTATAGGATCTGATGTACCAGTTTTGATAGGTCCCTGTGAATGCGTAATGTAGGAGATTAGGTTTAGAAGCCGGCAGGATGAGCGTTTTTAGTTTTGAGGATGAGCTTCATCATTTTCTTATGAGAGCTCTTTGAGATTGTGTGTTACCATTAATATGTTTGATCAACGGTGGAACAAAGGTTCTGCCTCTTTGAAAAACTCTCGAATTGGTCGAAGTTGCATCGTTTGTTGACTGGATTTGGGGATGTTTCTTTGTAGTTGGGGTTTTTTCTTTGTTTGTATTTGTACTACGTGAACCATTTGGCGACCTGTTCTTGTCTGTCATATAGACCCTGTTTTCCTAATTGCGCTTCATTTTATTTATTTTTTGGGGAACATACGGCCTCCAAGGGCCGCAGCTGGACTGACACGACTCAACCAAGGCAACCTTGAATAGCGATTCATCTTTTCACACAGTTGGTAAGGCTTAAGAGGCAAGTGGTGTCAGTATCAACTTTGCTAAATTTCTAAGTATGGCCACGCCTCTTCGTATAGAAAGCTTGTCGTCTATTGTTACTTATACTGGTCCACAACCTGCCACTTTGAAATTGCATACATAATGAGAAGTTTTCCATAAACCAAATTTGCTTTAGAAGGATAGTAAATTTGCACACAACATCTCTCCGCAATTATATACCTTTTCTGAAATTGAGATTCCGAACAAATGTTGCATTCGCAAACTGATTAAAATGATGTATCTACCCCAAAATGCAAGACATAAGTGCGCAGTATTCAATTTACAGATTTCGCAGCAAATCAATGACTTAATGTCAGGCTCCTTGAGCCGAATTTCTGCAACGGGTATCTATTAGGGGTACTTCTGGAAAGACTGATTTAGCTTCGATTAGTTTCAACTAAACGAGAAATTCATGAAGAAAATATTGAGTCGTCAACGGTCTTCTTTTCCATAATTGGTAAGTCTCTGTCTGGTCAATACTGGGTGCTACTGAGCTTTGGCCCAAGGAGTGCGATTCACGCAAGCCATCCCACGCGCTCAGTGTACTGTACTGCAGACAGGAAGTTCGCAAGTTTAGTCAGAACCCAAACGGAAATTTTGGAGACTTGAGTTTCTTTCCCGTTTCTGCAGACGTCGGCTGAGTCATTGACCAGACGACGCTCTGTTGACCACCGACAGCAGGCTGCTGCTACAGCCTGGCTTCCATGTGAGTTGGATGTGAACGCAAGTCGGTTTGGTTTGGGACTTAGGAGTGATTCATGCGGTGCATAATGTTGATGGGATACTGTCAGAAAACCTTCCTTTTAAGGACAGACTTTTGAGGGAGTGCACGTGTTGTGACTCTTAATAGCAGGGTAGGCTAGTTGTACCAGCTCATTCTCTGAGCGTCAACTGCTACAACGCTTTAGGGGAGAAAAATGTAAGAGAGCCAAGAGTCTGTCTGCAAACTCCATCACAATCAGGTAAGACTTGTTCTATGAGATTGGTGTTGACCACATGAATAACAGGAGAATGGCAATCATAGATCTAGGTTCTGAAAATAAAAAAATGAGTTATTCATCACGATGCAACTAAGTAGGTGGGGGGTACAATTATGTGTGCTCACATTATTGGACAGTCCAAGCCAACATCTACGAACCTCTTGGAAGCACTATCAGTTAATAAAATTCTTCGAATTGGCACTTTTTAACATGCGAGAAGTAATACTTTCAAGTGCTTTCAAGTACTTTCAAGGGCGAATCTCATGAAATTTTTTCCATTTAACGAATTTGATTGATGAAATCTAATAATCTCATGACATACAAGCACTGCATTTGAACACTTCACCAAATCAGTCTCTTTTACTTAATTTGCACATTTGCAAACGGACCTTCAAACTTTCAGGAAACACGTTGCATAGCATCTCTAAGCAGGCCGCAAATCCGGAGGCAAGTTGACAACCAAAATTCTGCTTGCCAGGACCCGTGTCACGTACAAATTTCTGTCCTCAACCAATAGAAGAAAGGAGAACGTTTGCAAATATTTTCCTTTCTTCTATTGGTTGAGGCAGTTGCACACGGAACAGGAATGACAACAGTACAGAAATGAAAATTTGGTCTATTAAGTTTACTTTATTCTATTCAGCGCACCAGTTGGCAATGGAATCAAGAGCAAAAGTCTAAGAATCAGTGAATTAATTGAATGACTGACTTAAATAGTTGAAATGCATATCCCTCTGAACTCATTTCCTAAGCCGGCATTATTTCCTTGTCATTAGACTGTAATCTTTACATGATCTCTGTCAGATTATCTAGTGCTGGGCTGCTGTTGTGGTCTTGAACAGGTCACTCATTACCCCAGTTAATTAAATTAACACCCCCCACCCGAGTTAAAGCCCCCGCCAGCAATATGAAAACAGGGTTCAAGGCAGAATCCAATAAATACTTGAATTGACAATATTGAACCAGAGTTCGCATGGGTCAGCTAGTTACGTCGACTCAACTGTTCACAATTCATGGCCTACTGCCATCCCTGATCCCCAGAAATTGACTTCCTGGTAGCAGGAGGAGCGCTTCAAATTGTAGTTTGAACGCCGAGTAATTGAATGCTGTCAACTCAAAATTGTTCTAATTTAATTGTGAATATGATAATCAATCACCCTCAGCTGTTGCAGTATTACCTATAATTTAATTTAATTCTCCCTAGGCCTTTAGCAGTGAACATTTGTTCTACTGGCTAGCTGTTCACTGGTTGTACTTGTGCTCCTACATTACGCGTGAGGTGAATGAATGAATGAATTGAACGTCGAACGTTCCCTCTAATTAATTAATTAACAGTCGCTCAGATATACTTTAGAGCTAGAATTACTGTGACGGGGTTGTGATGAGCTTCCAAGCAGTGCTGCAAATGACGGCCTGCTCCTTCCAGGTGAGGTAAAGTCGGTTGTCGACGGTGTCAAGACCCCACCCTTTCTTGTACCTGGAAAACCCGATTGCAACCACCGTGCTCTGTTAAATATATTAGCCATGTCCAGCTAGCAGTGGAATTTGGTTGATGAAATCCAAGATAATTAAATAAAACAAAGCAAGCTCGCTACCACTCAGATCATGACAATTAATGTATCACTCAACACAGGGAAAACGTTTATAGACTCCGTCCCAGAAAGAGTCCCAGAACGGAAAAGGATCGATCTGGGACGTGGGTAACAGTCATGTCTGAGGCTAATTTATGTCAATACATGATTAATAATGCTCTCAAGTCACTTGGCTCTGTCTCAAGTATTATCTAGTCTACAATAATAAGTATAATAAGGAACCCATTGCGAATGCGTTAGATTTTTGGTTGACAGGGAGATCGAAGACCAAAAATACATAATACTGCATTCAATGTAAGCACGTCCTCTGATGATGGAACCATAAAAATAAAATAAAAACTGTCCGCACTTGGATTCTAGAAGAGTTCAGTCAACTTAGCGTCATGTCTTAAAACTTGATTAGCCTGAAGTCTCAAGACAGTCTCTGTCAACCCTTTGAGCTCTCCCTGCCAGTTCGATGTGCTTTCAAAGTTTTAGGATAAACTTTATGATAGTACAATCATTCTGTCCTTGAACTTTGAAACACAACTTGGACATGTATGTACATTAAACATGGCTTAGGATCCTTGGACGAACCAGTACGTAACTAGCTACAAATTAATTACTTGCAATTCATTCAATTAAATCCTAAAAAATTCAATGTCACCAGAGACGTACCGAGATTGGTGATGGATATTGTTCTGAATCAAACTATAGTAATCGATCGTCATGCATCTATAATTATGCGGTTAAAGATCGACAGAATTCATATGTGAGTTCGTTTACAGTTTATTAATTACCGTTTGAGGAGCGCTTGGACGTCGTCGACGACGTCGGGACTGAATGTGACGGGCTGGAACCCTGCTTGCCGCAGCCTTGCGTCCCATCCGGCGCCCGTCTCCTGCCTTTCTCGACTCTCTACTGGGTCGCAGCTGAGCAGGCTCACGAGCTTTCTGGCGCAGGTCCTTTCCAGCGTGAGTCGGGCGGTACTGGCGCGCGGGAAGCTGGCTTCCAGGGACTCAAAGAAGAGCGCGTAGAATCGGAGGGCCTCTCCGAAGCAGCCCACAAAATCTGCTGGCCACACCAGGTTAGCTTCATCCTCCACCAGGACCAGCATCTACACCAAAGAAAGAGACCATGCGGCCCTGGCCATTAGTCGACGTATCGAATTCAATCTAATATATATGTATGTATACACTAATTCCGACATATATAGAGCCACATCTACTGAATGATCAAGGAATATAATTTTTTAATCCATCATTCACTGAAAGTACTAATATAACAGTGTTAAGACAGACAACCAGTACCAACAGATGTGGCCCATTCTAAGTTTTACTTACTAGAGTATTTAATATGTGCATTCAACCATCTCAAGATTCATACAAAAAACAATATTTAATATGAATGGAGTAAATCAATATGTATGCCTTATTAAGAATGGACGAATTATTCATGGTGTGTAACAACTTGCATGCATGCATGCTACTTGAATAATTGTACATGCTCACAGGTGCCAGTTAAATTTGGGGCTTCCATTTTATGGGGATGAGCTACTGGCGTGATTGATTGTAGAGGCTTCCTTCAGTCTAAACAATTCTCCAACTGAATGTGAAAAAAATTAATGTATGTGAATCAAAGTTCAAAGATGCCAGAAGAGTGAGGCATCGATCTAGGATCTGTTGATTCTTTCTTTTGTTGTATATATTGGATATGATGCTACCACCTTAATATATAAGGGTGACTGACTGATTGATTGATACAAAGGTAAAATAGTGGATCCTAGTACTTGTAAAGTCATTCAGGGCACTCGATGAACTCAAATTAGGATTGATTTCATGCAAACAATTTAAACCAATTGACGTACGTTTAGAGAATGATGCCTTCCGATCTTGATTTTTTACTAGCTACAGTGTGATGAATTCATAAGTAAGCTCCTTTCAAAAATGTTATGAAGTATCATAGCGTCAATTTCGTTCAGTTGGCGGTATTCCATGCGTCACTGTGACGTTTACATTAAGTAACTGGCTGTGCCAATAGTAACGCAAACGTAAATTGCATTTCATCCGCGACATCGATCAGCAAGTATTTTTTCCGCAACCTCCTGGTTGCCTAAACCAGTTTATTCTTTCCATGCTTGAAGTTCCACATGTAATGCCAGTTTAATTGCTCACTACACATGCACCAAATTGTTAGAATTGAGGTTTGAGAAATGCGAATGATTCCCCAGCGCAGTAAACTTATTAAACTAATTAAGTTCAGAACAATATATTAATACATCTCCGACAATCATGCATACAACTTTTCTTACCTTGGGTTTGGCATTCCGAAAAGTATCCAGCAGTCGATCCCTCGCACTCCGCCCCTCCTCGTCCACCCCCTCCGCCCCCTCAGACGCATGATGCAACGTCTGAATACAATTGATCGCCAGCGCCTCATCCTCTTTCAGATTCAGCACCGCCAAGTCCAGATCCGCCAACGCCGACTGGTGCAAGACCTCGCTCTGGAACGGCACGCCCATGAGGCGGGCGAAGCGGTGCAGTCGGAGAGTGACTTGCTGCATCACCAGCAGGGCGGTGGCTTCCGGGGAGATCACGATGGCGGTCAGGCGGACGTGCGGGGTCTCGTCGGGACGAGTGGCGAGAGCTTCCAGGAAAGTGGGCCATTGGGTGCAGAAGGTGCTGGAGATGTCGATGATGTGGATCTTGGACTCGCCTTCCATGGCTTCCAGTAAGGCGCCGTTGCCGGCGACGTGACCGAAGGTGGTCCAGGGGCTGGCATCCTGCACGCGCACATTTGCAATAATATTCAGAGAATGAATTGCGCAAGGTGATTTAGTAGAAGGCAGTACTAGCTAGGTTATTTTGAAGTGTTTCATAACGTTTTGGAGCAACTTCTTTAGCTACGTATATGCATCTTTTGGGTGAACTAATGTTGAAAATCATGACTGATTGAATGTTCCAAAATTGGCATGTAGTTAAAAACGACGCATGTAGCTTAAAATTTTCAGCTAGTACGTTTTTAGCTACATGCAACGTTTTCACTTATCAGCAAACATTATATAAGCAAGTTACATGCAAGTAAGTATGCAACCTTTTTCAGTAAATAAACAATAATGCTACAAACTCTGATCAATTTGTTTTGGACAATGTTTAGTAGAAACGTGGAATGTCAACTTTGGAATCACGTACGCACATTAGAGTGTTATTAGCAACGTCCCAACGTTGCAACCAGGCGTAAAGGGTCAAGTTGAATTTAGTATTGAATTACTCAAACGTACATATGAATCAGGCCGGCACTGCATGTGTAATAGGGTTGACGTTCCATTTACCGATCATACAGTTTGACTTCGTGTCTGCTGGCATGCGCGCTAGCTCGTGCTTATCACTAACGAACTGCAGTCTAAGTGCTTGCTAGAGGAACGATTTTTTCAATTAAAAAAACAAACTGATTGGGTTCTCTTATGCACTTTCACCACATTGTCATCGTCCAATACTAAAGTTTCATATGACGTTTGAAGGGAAAACACATTTTAATTTTCTGATTACGAAATTTTGGATATTCATCACTTCATGCATATTGCATCATATGCAGGTCACATGTGATTATTTTTGGACTATTACGTACCATTTTTCATGTGGAAGGTTGAAATCGACTCAACTGCACAATGTCAAATAAATTATATATAGAATTGTAAAAGTTTTAATTCATTGAACGCGATCTTGAATTTGCTCAGTCGATGAAGACTTGAGGTGTGAAGCGATATTTACAGATCTGGTTAATTGTCATTGATAAAATGAATGCTAGGTCCATCTCGACCGATCCAATTAAGTTGCATTAATCTTAATGTAGTAGCACAGATCGGATCCAAGTATCCAACACATGAAATTTTACCCGAACCCATGAAAAGTGGCGAAGTTCATAGGTTTCGAAGGGTCTGAATTCATAGGCCGGTTTCATGTATTTCATGTGTTGGATTCCAGCTGCGTTAGTACGTTTACTGGTACAGAGATATATACAGGAATCGATCTGATTCAGCTAGCAGTACATATATGTTGATTGATGTAATTAAGCATGAAGTACCTGAAACTCCAGAATCATGCTCCTCATGGATTCGAAGCAAAACATTTTCTCCGCTGCAGCTCCAAGGCTCAGGAGGCACCGAGCCCCCGTCCCTGTGACCCTGCAGAAAAGGGCTTGAACAAAGTACGAGGCCAGGCGTTGGTCGGAGTCGCCATAAGGGGAGGCATTCTCGTTCAAGGTCCACATGAGGCTCTGAATTCGAGGTGTGTCCTCCTCCGCCACGGCTCTTGCGCAGTCCAGAAGCAGCGCTTTCGTCCATGAGTAATTAATACTCTCGCAGTGCTGGAGCTGCGTTGTCACTTCTTCATATGCTGGCCTCTGTCCAGGTCCCGCTGAGCTTGCGCTGGCGAAGTCTTCAGGATAGCCGCTGGAGGTTTCGTCTTGGGCGGCACATGGTTTCATACAGGCTCCAGGGTCACTGTATTCGTGGTCTGCAAACACGAGGAACGGGTTGGGACTTTCGTCTTCGGATCGTGCCATGATGCACGAACTTTGCAAACCCTTATATCTAGTTTAATCATCTAAGAGCCTGGTCTAGCTGGTTGATCATGATTAGTATATCTAGCTAGCTAGCTCCATCTCAGAATAATTAATTCTTGTGGTGGTCGGATCGAGTTTCGTTGCACATACACGAAGTGTAGGCACTTCGAATGTAGATGATTGTACTCTCGATAAATTTGATAAACCCTAGCTAGCTCCTCGATCAACTATCACAATTGGTTTCAATCGATCAACGTAGCTAAATATACCGTACGTACTCCTTCTGGTATATTTGATATGTTTCCGAGTCGTTTTGGTGATTAGTCAGGTATAATTGAATCTTCACACTTCCATGCCAGTACTGACAGGGTTAACTGTCGCGCGTTCGATACCAGCTTGTGTCTGGTGAGAGTAGTACTACTCTCCGGACGCGTTCTAATTTGCTTCCGTGACATTGGCTTAAGAAACGTGATTTGGATGCAATCTCATGCAACCCTTTCTAATAAATGCCACATCCAATTTCAGACCTAAAATGGGAGTCACGGGCTACAAAGGCACTTACGTTGAATCACAGATTTTGCATTGAGGCCAAGCCTCTTTTTGCTCGCCTGAACAGGGCTGTGCAAACTCTGTTGAGGTTGAATCACAAGAGGTGAACACGAAGAGTCGTCCAGACTCTCGAGGTCGGCTTAGAGTTCTACAACGCATGAAAGCTCGTGTAATTGCCATCACTGGTAATTCTATAGAATGGATTATACATCTCAAATTCTCAATACATGGGCAACGAGATGCACTGATTTTCTTGCCCGCTCGCACAGAGAAGTTCAACGTACATCCTTCTCCATTTACAACTCCGAGGACTTAGTGAAAACTAAGATAAATCCACTCACCCAAGCTTTCAAAAACAGTGAAATCCCACACAATCCCACATGAGCAGTTCTCAGGTTCTCCTTGCACCTCGGAAATCGAGCTAGCCGCTGGCCAATGAAGAGCAGAAGCAGTGCTTCCAAGATTCCATACTGGAGGACTTTCAAAGTCCCAGCTGGAGTGTCGAACACAAACTCCTAACTAGCTAGCCTCGCGAAGTCTACGGCAACATATACACATCAACCACGTAGTCAAAAAGCTACAGAATCGAAGTGGCGTGAACTGCTACGAAGTGCTGGAAAGCGGCGGGTCGTCGCGAGCTAGCTAGCTACGACTTCCAAGAAGCTATCAGATTCGAGCGCGCTAGCTAGCTAGATACGCCTGATACAATATAAAATATAATGCTTGTTTGCCTGGCTGGGATGCAGAAATGCAAGTAATCCGGCCTATACGCGTGTAACTGCACGCACAACCCGGCCGGGGCACAGCCAGTCTTACAAGCTCAGAGTGGAGCCAATATATGGGCTGCAGTTCAAACACCACTTTCCGTAGCTCTCTCTCTCTCTCTATCATGACCTTGAAGCATTGAAGGATATGGCCGGATCCTGATTTGGAGCATTGAAGGAACTAGCTTTTGTACCAGAGCCTGTCTGTTGGTTCACTGAGCAAAAGAGTAATTGAGCTAAGGGTTGCTAGATTACGCCAGACCTGGTCTGGGACATGAATGCTTTGATGCCCACAGCCCTCTATCCGGTCCCCTCCAAGGCCTCAATCATGGTACCGCTCCCTTCAAGTGCCTTCAGACATTATATTCCGCTGCAGCAAGCATGGCGCAGTCGTTAGTAAAGGGAGGCTCGTGCGTCTCCCCGCCCAGCTTGGAACCAAGCGTTTGTCTGTAGAATCTCGTCACTTGCCTGGACTTAATTACCGCGAGGCTCAATCATGCCGGGTTTAATTAAGTTGACGTGGGGAGGGAATTAGGGGGTAGTCGTATTGGCGTGTCGGGGGGCAGCGATTTTTTTTCAATTATTTGGGACAGTGCAGTCTAAAAGCGATCTTCGCTAGCTGGAAGGAGGGACGAACGAACGAACGAAGCTGTACGTACATTTCCAGCTATCCATAGATCCTGGATGAAACAAGAGAAATGGAGATGAAATCTTAATTATTCATCCAAGAGCTAGAGGCGCAAGCCAGGGAGGTTATCATGAACATAATTACATAAGAGGAGGCATAATGAAATAGCTAGAGTTGACCACTTAAGGTCCTGCTGGTAATGGTACGTTTAATTGAAGTGGTAGTAATGGTTCAATTGAGAATGATGTTCATCTCCTCCATGATGGTGAACTCTTAAAACAGATCAGCCTCCTCTGTTAGTTTACCTACAGTATATTCATCCAAAACAGAGCTACAGATAGATATCCAGATATACATGGTTTCATTATTTGTAGCAGTTTTATCCACTGATCGAGAACAGTTTTATCCACTGATCGTGAACAGTTTTATCCACTGATCGCGAATGTATCTTGTCTCGAGTAAAATATATATCGCAGGTCCAAAACCCCTGCTCTGAGTGAGCCGAGGGGTCGGGCTTCCGGCCTGGTGTGCAGACTGATCGATCGACCAGATCCGTTTCGCCATCGATCGCCTTTCGGTCTGACTGACTGCGAGGAGGGCTGACAGTTTTTTTCATCATGCAGGGGCTGCGTCCTTCCTCGGCGGTGTTTCTATTTGTATGTTGTGGGGATTCATTACCTGCTCCGCTGAATTTAGCGCAGATTGTGTGGTGACGACATTGATGAGGCCCATCGCCAGGCAGGACTGGTCCGTTACTTAACTTAGATCGAGTTTCCTTCGAGTCATGGTACTAGCTAGCTCCGTGGAGTCCCAGAAATGGTACTGACTGTACAGTACATACGCCTGACGGAGAGCGAGCTCGAATTGAAGTGAACCCGACCTTGAAGGACGGACGGACGGACGGACGGAGCCCACTGCCCACAACCCTGGAGTCAAACCGTAACCCCGAAAGGGCCCAACCAACCATTTGATGATCGCTGCCCAACTCCAGGGGCGGACCGTCCGGATTATTTAAACCCTAATTAATTCAAACTTTCATACTTTTCTCATGTAGTTTGTCAAGATGGGGAATTTTGTTGAAAATAATGGAGGTATTCCATGTGCCATTTTCAAACCGTCCAGTCTAAACTGTAAAAGTGACATCTAAGAGACTAAGACAAGACAACAGGTACAAATTTCAAAAAACTTAGACTTGTATGGATTTTAGAAATCTAGAACATTGGTAATTATGATGTCATCTGAATTGTAAAGGTGACATCTAGAGCAGGTGTAGATTTTAGACAACTAAAAAAGGTATAGATTTAAAAAAATCTAGGACAGATGAACATTTGACACCACCTAGTCTAAACCGTAAAAACTACCAAAGTTGCAGGATGGCACTATTTTAATGAAAATCCCCATTAGATTCTTTTTCCATAGCTAAAAACAAGTAAACAACTTTTGATAATTTGGACTAAAATTCCGCCTAAGATGATTTTTTTAAGGCAAATGTTCCCAAAAATATTCATTGCAGGTTGTCTTGGAAGAAAAACATAGCTAATCCAAAGCCAGCAAAAGATTATAATCATAGGTAAGGGGTTGAAAGGTTGATTGAGACATTGAGTAATTGGTTGGACAATTGGACTGAGCATTTATGGTAAAACTACCCATAGTCAACCACTTAAACAATTCCACACATTTTCTGGAGTAGTAGAAGGCAATGTAAATTCACTATTTTACAAAAAGATAGAAATGATGGGCATTGCCAATTTTTTGTGATTTTTTCCTTAAAATTCAAATTATTATGAATTTTAGAAGCCAAAAGTTGGCCTCAATCCATGCCAATATATAGAGTCTTCCAATTCCAATCATTCAAGAATTACTTTCCCGCTGACTGGGTGATTGCAAGAAACACTTGTCCTATTTCTTGTCCCCTTGCTCTTGGACAAGTGGATTTTGGCTGTAACTTTTGCATCCTATGTCTGTTTTCTATGAAATTTGAAGTGAAGATACACATGAAAGTTTCAGAAATTCAGTATTTTTTTCCAATTTTTCAAAATTTATTTACTATTTTTAAACTGCCCCCAATTGGATGTCTACCTTGGCCATTTTAGGGGTTTTGAGTCCTATTTCCAATCCAAAAATACGAATTTGAAAGTGAAAATCGGGAGACAAGGATTTATACTAAAGTTACACAAGACTATGAAGAGATTTTCTAAAAATAATAAAGTATCCACCTTCCACATGTGCTCAAAGTGCACTACCTATGTACACGTGCAAAGAACACAATTTTTATTTTCCAAAAATAAAAAATAGTGAAAAAAGAGAGGCTACAAGTAAGGAAAAAAATGGCTATTTTTTTTTGAACTATTTGAATTATTTTACTATTTTCTAAAAATAAACTCAAAAATATCTATTTTCTTCTATTTTCCTAGGCCTCTTTTTTTGTGCATAACTTCTAGAGATAAATTTTTCTAGACTTCAATTTTCACATGTATACTTTTCTAAATGCTTTACAAATTATCCATATTTTATTTTATTTTTAAGAAATTTATTGCAAAAGGTCATAGTACTCCAGTACTACGGCCATTTTGGCCAGAAAACGGCAGGTGTTTCTTGCAACTATCCGACTACATTAGGACATGTGTCATGACTTTATAGTCCCACCCCTACAAAGGAGAAAAAATCACATTCCAAACTTCAGTTGGAAATTGTTCTTGCCTTGGTTTAAAATATTTGTACTCTACAAGTTGGATATGGATGCCTAGTTGGTAATGGGTGGTTCTACCATAGTGAATTGATGGGCATTATTTAGAGAAAAAATTGAGGCTCTCAAGGGTTGTTTTGCAACCTTTAAAGGACCTCGCAATTTACATTTTTTTTGCTTAAGGATTTATTTTTTCCCTATTCTTGTTCACCTTCCATTAGACAATCAATTGAGAGTTAGTGACTCCTAAATCAAGTACAAGCGTTTAATAATCAAGCGAGTAATCAAGATTAAGATACTTTGATGCACCTTAATCTGATTATTAAACACCTTACATTTGGATGCACCTTGCTTCTTAACCCCTAAAGGTCCAAGGCCTTTTTCTGCCAAAAAACACTCAAAACTGCCATTTCTATAGCAAAGAGTAAAAAAATTTGAAAATGTTTTTTTTCCCACATCTAACCATAGGATCTTATACCTAACTAGTATAAGAATGTGTGGAATTTTTTTTAGAATTTTTGACCGCACACACTGCAAGATATCTGCATTTAAAGTGAAAAAAACAAGTTTTTCAGCACATTGCGGGACTAGATTTTTTGACTTCGAACATTTTTAACTTAAAATTTTTGCACTACAGCATTTTGAGCTTTAAATCTTTATAGTAGAGAATTGAGTTGAGAGGCTAGGAAAAAAAAGAAAGTTCAAAAAAACTTAATTATCATTCTTAAAAAAATTGTTAAGTAGAAGTAGGTACAAGATAGAAGGAAAATCTAAAATATTCATATATTTTAGATGGAATTAAAATGCACTAATCCCAATGGTGAGATTGTTCTAGAAAGTAAACTAAACCATGACAAAAAGAAAAAATTGAAAAAATTGAAAAATTGCATTCAAAAATGAATCCTAGAATTTTTTTTTTCACGCAGATGCTTTAACTGCCCGAAAAACAAGAATGTCCATAACTTTCTCATAACAAATTCAAATGAAATGAATAAAAGCTTTCCAGATAGACAAAAATATATTCTATGAGGAAAAAAATATTAAAATAAAAAATTCAAATTTTTGCAAATTTATTTTTTGCTGCCCAAGCTGCCCCCCATCCCCTGTTTTGAGCTTATTTGGTCATAACTTTTGTTCCTGGGCACCAATTGTGAAAAAAATTATAATCAAGCGAGTAAAAAAATAATCAAAGCGAGTAATGAAGATTAAGATACTTTGATGGACCTTAATCTGATTATTAAACACCTTACATTTGGATGCACCTTGCTTCTTAACCAAGTTGTGAAAAAAAGGGCAAATGTCCAAAATAGTCTAATGACCATGTACCATCAAGAATTTTTTTTAATGGTAATGTGGAAGACTTACTTCATTGACCTTTGGTGAGAATGAAGGGTGAAGAGGTTGTTTTTATAATGAAATGAAATGCCCATCATGAATCCCCAAGGAATATAGGATAATTTGAAGCTAGGAGCTTAGCCACTCATTGTCAAAATGTCAAAATTGAGTTAAAAGTCAAATTTTAGACCTCATTTAAGCTTAGTATAATAAATAAAAACTTAATCTTTGAACCAAAAAAAGTTGGATAGTCAATCTAATTTTTTATCTTCAATAATCCATTTGATGTTTTAAATCTCCAATAAAAAGCTATGGACAAAATTCAAAGAGAGTGTTTGAAAATGTAAAAAAAATGTCCCTTCCAACCCCTCTATGAAATTTGTCCATAACTTTTAGCTGAAGTCTCAAAATCTCAAATGAATTTTTGAAGATGAAATTTATCTTGGTTCTTCACATTAGCCTAGTTCAAAGTCTTTTGAAAATAATTATTCTACTTTGCCTAAATGAGGTCTAAAATTTGACTTTTAACACAATTCTTGCATTTTACTTATCTATGACTATGAACAATTGAGCTCCTATTGTTCCTAATTTACATTTTCCACATGGATTGTTTCCCCTACTACTACCTTACTTATATAAAGAGCTTCACTTTTCATCTTCAAATACACCAAATTAAATAAGTGACTTTTGAAGCTAGTTTGTGAAGACAATTGGCTTCAAAAGCCACTTAATTTGGCTTAATTTGTGTAAATAGCCAATTGAACAACTTGTATTCCTTTACTCTATACTCCCCTTCCTTGATGTATCTTTTACGAAAGTCAGACTAGCTGAACTTTGTGTTTGTACAAATCCATAAGGCCAATAGTGACGTGAAAAATCTTAAAGGTGTCACTGCAAAGCAACCCTCTAAAGGTTCGACTATTTCTCTAGTGGCATGGTCAAGTGAAATTTTTGTTTTTCTTATGTACCTCACTTAATTGCAAGGCTCTCAGAACAATTCAATTTGCTTTTATCTAGCCCTTGTGAAAATTGGCATCCATGTTCTTAACTATTCATATTTGCATTTGGTCAAAAATGGCAAGCACTTCTATTATGAAAATTTGAAATATAAGCCCCCTAAAATCATTTTGTTTGGGATAAAATATGTTTTTTCAAAACTTAAATTTTAATTGAATATATTTCAAAATCCGTATGGTCAAAGTCTTTAAGAATTAGAGTTTATTCGCCATAGTGATGAATAAGATCATGTGATTAGATTTTTTTTAAATATTCTAAAAAAAATTATACTTTCATTTCAGAAATTGTAGTTTGGAGGTAATTTTGGAAGGAGGACCTCCCTTGAGCATTTAGAGGTTAAAATTCTCTATTGTGCATCCTCCTATTTAACACTATATGTGAGCAAATTCTTTTTGTTTTGGTTGTCAAAGATAAAATCAAATGTCTAATCAAATGTCTAGCCCATAAATGTTAGATTTTTTTGTAAAATTTTCAAATAGGATAAAGTTTTGAAGAAAAAATGAAAGAAAATAGGAAATTCATATCAAATACAAAATACGCACAAAAAATATGAAAAATTTCTACATGGATGTCTAGTGACAAAAAAAATTAAATACTAACTTGAAATTTTTTCATCCAAAAAACGATACCATAAGCATCAATGGACAAAGTCCAAAAGTAAATATGGCTAGGACTTTGCAAGAATTTATTGCCTAGTTGATTTTGTAGCATTTGATAATTTCATGTTTTGGGGGATGTATTAGAAAATTAGAAAATCATTTTTTTTAATATAAGAATATGGCTAATGTATACACCTTTAAGAAGAAGGTACCCTAGGAAGGAAAGGCATAGAAAAATTTGCTATGTAGAAAAATTAGAAATGTGCATAATCTTAAGAAAATAGGTACTTTGACATTTTAATTTGTATAAAATAGGGAAAATAATTTTCAAAGAATCTAAAAATTGTACATTTGGAAGGCTTTCTTAGGGATTTCACCAAAAAAATAATCTTAAAATCATCTTCAATATTCAAAAGTGCGCTTGCAAGGGGTTCCTATTTGCATGAATGTAGAGGACATGAAACAATTCTCCCTCTGTCCCAAAATGATCTTCCTAATGACCTCAATTTTTTGTCCCAAAATGATTTTCTTGTTGCACTTTGTGACATTGAGAATTGGTCAAATTTGGTTTTTGATTGCTATTTGGGACTAGCGAAACAACTCTAAGCAATAATTCTCCCTCCATCCATGCAATCATGAATTGAAAGACAAATGAAATGACTGAAGAGGTCAATCAACATTGTTCATTTTTATTTTTTGCATCTCTTTGAGTATTGCCCAATTGAAGGAAATGAAGCATTGGGAGGTGGTATAGAGGTCCATACATAGTCTTGGACCCATACTAAATACCTATAAAATGACACCTCACACTCAACAATTAAGTGCCCATTGGCGCTTTTTGAAAATGCCCCCAAAATTTCACTTTTCATTACTCCCAAAGTTCACTTTGAAAAAGGTTTTCAAACTCAAAGTTTCTAGGACACTAGGAGTGCACAAAACTCTACTTATAGTACCAAACATGTTTCTAAAATGTTATTTTTAGCCTTAATCTGGAACATTTTTCCAACAAAAAGAGCATTTGGGGACAAGAGAGTATATTTTTAGATTCCCTTGGTAGAAACATGCTCACTTAGTGTAGAAATAGACCACAAAAATTTCAGCTCTAGATTATTAATTTTGTAGACTTGCCCAAAACTAAAGAACCTTATACTCAAAATGTGACAAATTAGCAAAATTGAATTTTAAATATGAGATGATTTTTTTAGTTTTGAAAAATTACAAATTTTGTAACTATTAAAACATCCATCTTCAATAAAAATTTCAAGTTGATTTGCTTCATGCTTCAAAAGTTATAACAAAAGACAAGTTCGTCACGCTACGTGTAACCCAAAATCAACTACCAATTCTTGCAATCACCCATATACAAAAGTTGTAATATGCAACATATAATACATTACTATGGAAGTTTGAAGATTAAATTATATGTGATTTAAAAGAAAATTAATTTCAAAGTTAGCCATGTCTAAAACTTGGTTTCATGCACTATAATTTGAAATTACTGTATATTTTGTCAATTTTTTCTTAAAACTCCAAAAAAACTTTTTATACTTTGACATATTGGTATACATCATTTCAGTTTGTTGTACTCAAAAATTAAAGGAAGTTGACATTTGTAGAATTTAAAATATTTGCAATTTGACAAACATGCAAATGATGTTGGTTCTCATGATATTTAAATGTTTTTTGGATTTGAAAGTATGGAATTGCATTAGCCATTGTAGAAAGAATATATTAGAGATTGCAACATAAACCATTGTTACATCTTAATGTCCTTACATTTGAAATATTTGTTGAACATGACAATGCATTCAATTTATATATTAGAATTGTATGATGTGTTTTTAGCTTCAAAATATTTGTACACAAACTAGAGTTCATGATGCACATAATTGATTCAACATTTTCATTTCTATTGTAACATTGAAAGTCATCTATTGGTCATTTTTTGGCCTCAATATCTAGATTGGGTAAACCTTGCAAGGACGTGGCCTATCATCAAGAAAGTTAGCAAAAAATTATCAGATTTCAAGATGAATAGGTACATTTTTTGTTTCAATTGTTTTCCAAAAAGTCATTTAACTCATAAAAGACCATCATGTTCAGAGGCCCAAAATTGCTTCTAAATACTTGTCCCAAAAGCAAGGTCAAAATCTTTATTAATATTTATTTATTTAACACAATCAATTGTATAATATTTTGGTTAACTTATTCAAGTACATTGGTCCAAAATTTTAGAGTGAATATCTCCACCAGTTGCAAATTCAATATGCCTATATTCCAAAATGTAGGTTTTTCTAGTCCTTCTAAAAGGTGAAGTTTTGTCTTTCAACATTTTAAAGAAAAAACATATATGTACATAACTTGTGCATTTTAGTCAATAAGTTGGAAAATGGGTTGAAAATATATACTACAAAATTTAAACAAAAAAAATTTCAAATTCATTTAAAAAAAGTTGTAAATTGAAGGAATTACTAAATGAAAAGTACAACTAATATGCTAATAACTTTTGGAAGGATTTTAGAATTGTTAATCCAAATAATGAGAAAGTTCTCATAAAAATTTAATATCATTTATTTTTATTTTTATTTGAAAATTTTCAAAATTGAGAGCAAAAGATGACTTTGTATGTTTTTTTCTACCTTCATTGCCCGCAAA
This sequence comes from Antitrichia curtipendula, assembly GCA_951230915.1. Taxonomy (NCBI): domain Eukaryota; kingdom Viridiplantae; phylum Streptophyta; class Bryopsida; order Hypnales; family Leucodontaceae; genus Antitrichia; species Antitrichia curtipendula. The sequence continues at coordinate 4,879,489 of OX579638.1, read as the reverse complement.
ACAAACTTTTCATAACTTTTACCTCATTGTTTGGAATTCATTGGTCCAATTTTTTTTTAATACATTCAATCTATACAATCTCATAAAATAATTAATTCTTTTTAGAATATATTTTTTGATGCCTAGTTTGACAATGAAATTGAAAAAAAACTTCTCACTTTTGCAATATTTATTTGAATGACATGAAACAAAGCTTCACATGTAGATTATGATGAAAAGCGTCTATTTTTAAAAATTTATGCAAAAATTCCAAATTATGAAGGCAATAGAGCTTGCCCAAGCTCTCAAAAAGCCCAAAGTGGGCTTATTGGTCCTTTACGGGTTAATGGACATTTTTTTTTTCTTTAACACTTTTAATTGTTTTTAGGGTAATTCAATTAGTGTGAGACTTATCAATTGGTTTACAAACATTAAATTTTTATACAAAGATCCTTTTCTTTTGTTTGTTTAGTGGTTACATGAAAAGTAAGGAAAATCTTTTTTTTAAGTTTAAAAATGAATAAATTATTTTGTTCTAGTAGAAAAATGAGATGCATGAGCGACAAAATAATTAGTATATCTTGTGTTAGTTAAATTAAGTTGAGTAGTAAGTTGGTGAATCTAGATATTTCTTCCATAAGACATGTCTCTCATTTCTATTGACACCAAGTAACTATGCACTCAATAAACTAATTTTATCCTATTAGAAAGATAACTTTGTTGTCATTATTCATGTAAGGACCTATAACCATGTATCTACTTTTCAAAGCCTATTACCCGATGTACTAATTTGATGTGGATTAAATTCAACTATGTGGATATGTACCCACTAACAAATTTAACTTGTCAACCAAATATTGGATAACTAATTAAATATGTCCATTCTACAAAGTTTTCAAAAGTAAGGCACTTATTAACATTTTATGGTTAAATCCTTCAACCTTAGAAGGTAGAGGCAACTCATTTGATATATGGAATATAAAGACCTTTAAGATCACTACAAGAGAAAGGTGTGTTTTAATTATAGTCCTAGAGATAAGATTTCAAGTAATGACCTTTATAGGAGACTTTTAGTAAGAATTTATTCGAAACACGTGTCTTTTTAGTGAAATTTTACTAAAAAGACACGTGTTTTGAATAAATTCTTACTAAAAATCTCCTATAAAAGTCATTACTTAAAATCTTATCTCTAGGACTATACTTAAAACACCCCTTTTCTCTTGTAGTGGATTTGCAATGAAATTTAGATGATTTCAATATGTGTTTTGCTTAAGTTCTATAGCTAATTATATTACATCATGCCATTATACCAAATTCAAGCCACTTAGACTATTTGGGATTTTAGATGGCATTCTAATTCAAAAATAATGGTTGAACATGGATTATTATGTAATGTACCTTTTCGCACTTCTCCCTTTATGTAGTTCATATCAATATAAACCATCAAACTAACCTCTTTTAAAATCAATTAATGAAATGAAAATTACAAACTATATTGTCTACTCCATATAGGAGGCATTTGATTTTATTTGAGAAAAACAAAATAAATAAATTTCCATTTTGTTATAGTACTAAAATGGGGCTTAGAAATGAAATGAATTTATTGAAGTTTCACAACTTGGTTAATGGGGGGTCCTTTATGGATTACCTTCTACTCAACAAGTCTATCATGATCCATTGAGGGAGTTTGAAAAGTGCATTATTTGTCACCCATTTGCAATCATTTGCACCAATTGCTCAATCCTTTGTCACTTCGTCTTTCTTTTGATTAAAAAACAAAAAAACAATGATAAAATTTTGTAATTCCATAGAATTGTACTCAGAGTAGCCTTTGATGCACGCAAATCTTAGAAAGTTAAGCCACAATCCAAGCCTAGTGTGCCATTTTTATTATGCTTTTCATGTAAGAATTTTAAAAACTTTGAAAGTAATAAAAAGGCTTCCAAATTCATATGACAAATAATTCTAACTTACTATATGTTAGTCATCTATTTTTTAATATTCATATTTTGAGTATATTCATATTACTTACAATTTTTTCTAAAATTTCTCCTAGTTTAACAATTGTCCTCCTGAAGAGAACGAACGCCTAGTAAGGTAGCCAACCCATTTCCAACTACCTCCCCATTTCCAATCTATAGGCTCCTCTCTTTTCATGAAGTTGTGGTGTAGTTCAAGGAACAATTGTGGCGCATTATGATTGGTTGCAAGGCTGTCAATATTGCAATTAATCTTGGTCAATTTTGCAATCAAAGTACGGTTAGAAATATAAAGGTCTATATCACCATCATAGGTCGAAGAGAATCTTCCACTAAAAAATTCATAGTAATTATGTTTAGTGTTCTAAAATTTTGGAAAAATATGAAGTCCTTCCAAACTCTATTTTTGTACATGGAAAAAATTCCTCTCTCAAAAAAAATTGTGCTTCAAATGTGCGCAATTGCTTGGGTGGTTGGAAATGGGTCGGCTACCTTAATGGAATTGTGGATGGGAATTGGATATGTCTCTAGCTTAGGATAGCCCCACAACAACATGCTCAAGCAAATCCATGGAAGACATTCTACTATCATAAAAGATCAATAGGTGCAAAACCTTTAGAGGTCACTTTGTGGGGCAAAGGTGAATTGCTCCCCCCTCATTGCCCCAAAGGGAAAACATTGGAATTTTTAAATTTGCGACATGCGATAATATTTTGAAGTTCTGAATTCATATTTGCAATTAGAGGCCCCAAATTAGGTTGGAGAGGTGAAAAGTATTAATAAATACAGCACAAAATAGGGGGAAATCTTTTGAAATTACATGGCAATGAGGGGTTCAATTCACACTTGGCCGTTGTTGTGAGGCTGCTCTTATTAGTTGACACAATTGACATTCTTACTTATCCAAGAGTAACACCCAGAGTCATTTCCAAATTCCAAGTGGCCTGATTAACTATCCAGTCCTCCGTCGTCGCTCGCTTCAATTCATTTCTTTTTTTATTTTATTGGTTTGGAATGCCAAATAATGAAAGGAGATTCCCATTGTGGAACTGAAACCTGACACGCACTTTCAGTTCCTCTAGGGCCATTGCGAGTGGGAGTTTTGAATTTCAATTGGAGAGTGGGGAGGGGGGGTTGGGTACTTGGGTTGGGTACCACGGTGGTCTAGTCTAGGTGCCGGTATCAGTAGGACGGGGTTTTATGAAGTGAGTACTTGGAGCTGCACTGAACTGCCAATATTCCTCAGTACCTTAGTGCCGATCATACAGGGACGACAGCTCCAGACATGATTGAAGGACAGCTTCTGAGTGACTGGTCTGACTGCCACTGCAGAGGGAGGGAGGGACTTCAAAACCACCTCAGTCTTACAATAATAAGAGTCTTATCCAACCAGACATGTACACAAAGGTGACTACACCGCAATGCGTCCGACGGACAAGGAATATATGAGCTAGCAAATTTGCCCATTTGTTTGTTGGATCTTGGTGGAAGAGTCAAAAAGAGAGTAGCTGGGGACACTAAACTCGTCCCACAAAGTGAGCCATGCAAAGGGCAATGTCGGGGATATTGTAAAAAAAAAAAAATAAAGTTCCGATTCTGAGCCGTGTTAACTTTTAATGGACCAAGGCCTTTTTTGTGCCAAAAAACACTCAAAACTGCCATTTCTATTGCAGAGAGTAAAAATGATTGAATATATTTTTTGGCACATCTAACCATAGGATCTTATACCTAACTAGTATGAGGATGTGTGAAAAAAAATTCAGAATTTTTGACCGTACAGATTGCAAGATATCTGCATTTAAGTATTTAACCCCTCATCGCTGGAGGGGACGAAAAGTGTCCTCAAAGAAAATTCAAAGTGCTGTAACTTTTGCATCTGATGTACGATTTCAATAAAATTTGTTGTTAAAGTTGCGCTCTCTTTTCTAGTTTGTGTGGTACAATTTTCAGATCGATCCAAGTTTTATTGATTTCTTGGAAGCCAATCCAAGTTCACAGGTTCAATTTGAATTCACCAAACTGCATTTGAAGGCTGCAACTTTGGGGCTTGTATCTCCTTCATCCAATGTTTGTTTTCAATAAAAATTTGTCGGATTACATTCCACTTGAAGTCTAGTTATTGTGGTAAAGTTTTCATGTCAATCCAAGTTGTTTTGAATGCTTGGGAGCAATTCGAAGTTCAAAATCCCGCCATTCTTGGACTACAATGAACTTCGGAGGCTTGTATCTTCTTCATAAAGTTTCCGTTTCCAATAAATGTTTTTGAGAAAGTTGCGCATACTAGTCTTGTTTTTGTGGCTAAAATTTCATATCAATCCAAGAAGTTATGAGTGACTGAGAAGCATTTTAGTAGAAGGAGGTTCAACCTCATATGTGTTTTTTGCAACTTTTCTTGCCCTTTTTTTTACATTTGCAAGCCATTTTGCAAACATATTGAGTCAATTGAATGATATTTTTTTTCACCAATGTGTTTTTATGTTGGTTTTGAATCACTTTATAGTTTCAAGTTTTTTCATTTGAGTAGGTTTAGGAATCGAATTTCACCTCCAAGTGTGTTAGAAGGAAAATTTCAGCATCTTTTTTCAACACTAAAACATTATAATCTTGCAATCCATGCGGTCGAATGACTCCAAATTTGATACACATCATCTACAACATGTTCACTACAAGATTCTATGGTTAAGAACTCTATAACTTAGTGACATTGAGATCTACATCACTTCAAAAGCACTACTGTTTCTGAACCCAAATGGGACTTCGGCAGTGAGGGGTGAAGAAAACAAGTTGCAGGACTAGATTGATTTGACTTTGAACCTTCTTAATTTTAATTTTTTGCATTGTAAAGTTTTTAGGTTTAAATCTTTATGGTAGGGAATTGAAATGGGAGTCTAGGAAAAAAATAAAATTTTCAAAAAAACGTAATATTCATTCTTAAAAAAATTGTTAAGTAGAAGTAGGTACGAGATAGAAGGAAATCTAAATTATTAATATCTCTAAGATGGAATTGAATCGCACTAATCCCAATGGTGAAATTATTCTAGCAAGGAAACAAAACCATGTAGAACTTTTTTTTTGAAAAATTATAAAAATTGCATGCAAAACTAAATCCAGAAGTTATTTTTTTTTTAAAGATGCTTCGATGGCCCCAAAACAGGATTGTCCATAACTTTCACATCAATTATTCAAATGAAATGAATCAAATCTTTCTACGTAGACAAAAATACAATCTATGAGGGAAAAAAATTATTAAAGAAAATTCAAATTCAAATTTTTGTTTGTTGCCGGATCTTTGTTGTTTTGAGCTTATTTGGACAAAACTTTTGTTCTCAGGCACAAATTGAAAAAAAAAAAATACATTTCCACAAAGATAATTAGGTTTCTATCTTCAAAAAAAATTCAAAAAATCATGACAAAAATTGAGATTGTTGGTACCTGCATGAAATCTAATTCGTCCCCCAAAGGGACAATGGTCATTTATGGGTTAATTCTATATTTTTTACCTCTCATAGTTAATTCGAGGCTTATACAAATTCAAAATTTGCAATTTTTTTCATTTGTGAAAATAAAAAATAAAAATAGCATTTTCCCCCGGGTAAGAGTCTTGCGTTTTCACCTTGCATGTTCCACTTCATGGGACAGGTTTAGCATCTTGCATAAGAGTATAAATTTGAAATGCTTTTCTTGTGCATTATTTAGACACCTTATTCATGAACTATGAAATTTCAAAGTGTTGTAAAAGAGCTAAGGTAGGAAGTTCTAAAAGCGCTCAAATTCTAAAATCACCTGCTTCTTCAGATGTATGCTATTTGTATATGTTTTTTGGTTATACCAACAATGTACATTTGAAGAGCTAGGCAATTTTAGAGCCCTATGCCATTTCAACTTCAAAAATTTATAACTAATTTTCAAAGTTCTAAAAAATATGAAATGACTTTGGTTAGATAGATGCTAATCCTAGTTGTCTTTCAAAGAAAATATAGTTAAAAATATTTCAAGAAGTTTCACCTCTCCAAATTCAAGTTTCAACTCTTAGATGGGAGTTTTATGGACCTCCTACCATAGGTGTAATTGAAATCTACCTTAGTTCCTATTGACGCCTTTTGGAAGTCAAAAAACAATCAAAACTGCCATTTCTATTGTAAGGTGCAATTTTTTTTTAATTTTAATTTTTTTTTGTGTATCTAACAAGATCTCGTAGTAGACAAGTATAAAAATGTGCAGATGACTACATAGATTATAGTATATCTGAGTTTGAAGTAAAAAAATCCAGTTGTTTTCCATCTTTCGTAATTAGATTTTTTTAAACTTTGAATCTTTTTAACTTAAAATTTTGGCACTATTGAATTTGAATTTAAAGTTTTTTTGTGTTGAAGAATTGAATTGAGAGTTTAGAAACTAAGAAGAAAAAAAAATCTCTTCATTTTTATTCTTAAATTTTCTTTTATGTAGAAGTAGATAAGAGATAGAAGAAAAAACTAAATACTTAATGGTTTCAAGATGGAGTTGAAATACACTAATTGCAATGGTGATATTTTCTAGCTAGAAATTTAACCAAAACTTTCTATTGGAAAAAATCGTGAAAATTAAGTTAAAAAATGAATCCAATTGTAACCTAGATCTTGACCACCATAGTGAGTGGAAGGCAAAGGGATCTAGTCCTTGAAAGTTTGGAAATGTTATTGGAGTCTTGATAATACAAGTTTTTTAGTCCCTAAAAGTTTGAAAATGTTATTGGAGTCTTAATATTACAAGTTTTTTCCAGACAAAAGTCAAATTGAAGTAGTTTCTTAAAGTTAAAACCTTAAGAAAATCTTATGATATCTTCAATATTAGAGAAAAGTTGGACATTTGTGGCCAAAAAATAATATCTAAGTACTATTGTGCTTTAAATGCCTTTTATTATCACACAATTCACAAAAAATACTATAATATATTATACAACTGAAGTTTTATTGTCTCTTCAAGGAACAAATGAAAGTTTAGGCAGGATCCTATGATCTCAATTTGGTGTGATTTTTTGAATTCTTTTGGAAGATAGAAAAGCACACAATGGTGCTATTTTATAAGTGTGTAAGCATAGCCTATGAACGTTGAGCAGGGATTATGTGAGCATTGAGCTCAGAATTTGAAAAAGCATTAGAAAATTCAATACTATTTCTATATAAAAATTATATCTAAATTTTTTGGTCAAATTTTATTATTTTAGTAAATTTCAATACCTATTATCATGGACCTATTACTATAGTTATATAGAATTTGGATGAAAATTCTAATTTCAATACTATCTAAAATATTGGAAGTATACATTACAAAGATGAAGAATTCAATTGATGCAAAAGATGAATGGAGATGGAAATAAGGTTGTATAGAATATTCTATTGAATTACAATATTTATTCTTAAAAAAATTAATGCTTCTGAAGCAAAATATGTAACTTGAGTTTGAACTCTTTCATATTAGAATAGTCGAAACACGTAGTTCACCATTTTTATATTTGGCCACATAAAATTGCACTTACTAATTGTATAGAAGATTCATCTCATTAGCAATAAGGGGAGAATAGTTTTCCTTGTGGTGGCCCCGAACCACCCTTCCAAAAAATTTAAATTTAAAAAAAATAACTAATGATTTTTTTGGTCAACGACACCGAGAAGTCCCAAGCAATAAGAAGGGAGTCATCATAAAAATTTCAGTCTCAATGGAACAAACTCATTTGATTTCAAACAAATCTCAATCACCAATTTTTTTTTCTTCTTAAAATCTAACGGAGTCCAACAAGTAACACATCAAGATGGCAAGTGCTCTCTCGGCACTGAGAAGTTCCAAGCAACAAGAGGGGAGTGATCATAAAAATCTAAATCTAAATGGATCAAGTTCATTCCATTTCAAAACAATTCCAAGCACCAATTTTTTTCTTCTTAAAATCTAGCAAAGTTCAACAAGTAGCAGATTTGGACAATGAGTGCTTGATCTTCCTCTTGGCACCAAGAGGTCCCAAGCAACAAGAGGGTAGTGAATCAATGATCAACCAAAATACCATCAGATCAAGATGGAAGACTTGGATCCCCCTAGGAGGTCCCACAAGAGGACAATGATCAACTAATCAACAATTTGGTGTAATTAAGCTAATTCCTTACAAAATAATCCCTATCAAACAAATATTTTCTTCCCAAATCTTAACAAGTTTGATTACTAGCACAGCAAAACAAAAGTACAAGTACTCCCATTGGTTCCAAGAGGACCCACATTGCTACAAGATAGTAATAAACAAAAATGAAATTCAATGCAGTTAAGTTCTTTCCACATATAACGAAATCCTATCAATGATTTTTTTTCTAAAATCTAAATAAGCCCATCAACCTGCAAATCAAGAAGGAAATGCTAGTACCCTTCCATTGTCCTGGAGAGGACCCATAATGCTATAAGATAATGATCAACCAAAATAAAATCTAGTGTGACAAAGATCATTAGATATAAAAATAATCCTTATCAATGGAATTCTTCTTTCTAAAATCTAAACAAATCCAACAACAACACGTCAAGAAAAAATTATTATTTCCCTTCTATTGGCCTCAAGAAGACCCACATTGCTACAAGACAATGATCAACCAAAATAAAATTTAATTTGACAAAGCTATTTTTGTATAAAATCAATTCTTCATCACCAATTTGTCTTTTCTAGAATTTGATTAAATTCACAAATCAAGGCTAAAGGGTGGGTTGCCTCTATTGTCCTCAAGAGATCCCAAGTTGTAAGAGAACATTAATCAACATCTAATCTCCTATACTTTCTATTTATTAACAAAACAAAAAAGATTAGTTCAGTATTTCAATTGTATTGTAATTCTCTAGTATTCTAGTATCCATGGCCATAGGTCCTACTATCCACAAGCATAGATCTTCATTCAAAAAAATTGTATGGTCATGAGCTTACGCTCATAGAATAGCTTTGAGGGAATACACACATTAACTTTGGGGGAATATAATTTTTTTTTCAATCATTGCCTAGGAATTTGTCTAGTAACAAAATAATATGGAAAAAATTTATTTTTAGTTTTTAATTATTTTTTAATCATAGATTATATTTTTGTGTAGATGGAGAGCTTTTATTCTTTCCACTTCGATTAATAATCTGAAAGTTAGAAGCATCTTTTTTGGGCAATTATAAAATCTTTTTGAGCAAATAATATATTGGATTTGTTTTTTAACTTAATTTTTATAATTTTAAGACAAACATAGTTTGACAAGGTGTATTATGCTTGCTAAAAAAATCTCACCATTGTAATTAGTGTGTTTCAATTCCATGTTAGAACTATCAACGAATTAATTTTTCTTTCTATCTTATGCCTACATCTACATAACATTTATAAAAAAATGAAAATCAAATATTTGATTCTTGAATTTTAAATTAAGAAGATTCAAAGTCATATTTAATTGAACAAGGTGTACAAAAAAACATTTTTTTCACTTTAACCTCTAATGACCCAAAGGGTGCGTGCTTTCAAAACGGATCAAAATTGCCAAGAACTTGAGCAATTTTTTTTCTCATTTTTACTTGAGATTATATATAATGTAATTGTAGGATCTTGAAGTTTACATTGAGAGTGAGAACCTCAAAAAAATTCAAATTATTTGACCACATAGTTTAGGAGATATTTAAGTTTGAAGTTTTATTTGGGTCAATGGAATACATGGCAATTGAAGGAGCATATCATTGTGAGAATATTTTGAAATTATGACTTTTTGTGCTCAGTGAAAGATAAGAGAGTTGAAAATGTACACAAAAATTTCACAACATTCCAAGCATTTTTCAATTCATGGTAGAGCTTAATGCATGGTGGTCATTGAAATGTGAGTAGTGTTTGTTTGAAAAAAATAAATGGGACACTTGTCTTCTCCTTAAACTCCTTAGATCTATCCTTTTTGAGGTAGGCAACAATCACATTGTTTGGCTAACTTTTAATCCATGCCCAAACCAAAACCCAGAAAATGAGTTGTAAACTACACTACACCACTTAACTTTGAAAAATTCCACAAGGCGAAGCTTAACTCGGAATTTGATGAAATTATAATGTAGTCTATTTTCTAGAATATATATGTTTTTTTAGAAACTCAAATTTTAAAAACAAGTAGTTCAAAAAAGAGTGGTAGCAACCAAAAAATAGTCTAGTGTAAGATTTTACAGTTATATACTTAAATTTGTGGGAAAAAACAATTTTTTTGAAGTTTTTGTTCTTTTCAATAGAATGACTATTTTGATTGTTTATTAATGAAAAAAGCCATGGGATTTGAGGGGTTAATTTTTTAATTGTTTCTAAATTAATAAAAATAATTATACATGGTTTAACTCTAGAAGGGTCATGAGGCCAAAAAGTGGTTGATAGATGACTTTTAGAAACGAAAAATGCACCTATTGGTTCAAAAATCAGATTATATTTGGGAGGTTTCATCCTTGTAAGTTTAAAATGATTTAATGATTGTAATAATCACTCAAATTTGAATATGGAAAATCTATAATTTTTTATAGTAAATCAGCAACTTTCATAGTGATAGAGTTTTGCATCAGGATTCCTATCCACTAATTATACAAACTTGAGCTCACTCATGTGTGTGCATCTAAGTGAATTTTTTTTTTAAAGTTATTTCTAGATAGACATCCCTTGAAAACAAACAAAATTCCTAATTTAATGAACTTTTCAGCCAGGAACTTTATTGTGAAAAATGCCCCTAAAAAACACCAAAACTTTTGTATAACTTTAATTTCATATAATATCCTGGATTCCATGAAAATTGAGACTTTAAATTTAATGTAGAAGCCAAAAAATTTAATTCAAGATCCATAGTTACTTTGCTAATTTTACATAATTTGTTTCTAGAAAATAGACTCCTTGAAGATGTTCAAAATACATAATTTTTAACTTTAGATTAGTTGGAATTGGATCCAACACCTCTCAATTTGTTGGAGGCTTTATCAATCCCATCCCATATTTAACAAGTAATAGCAATTAGCTTGTAAATATCAAACTCCATAACCATGCAGTCAAAACATTTAGTTTTGTCTTTGATTTGACAGAAACAAATGAAAAAATCTAAATGGTATATTTAGTGTACAAGACAAGTTTTTCTTATAAGTAGCAATTTTTTGAAATGTTTGATAGCAAATTTAGAAACTGTAAATTTTTTTAAATTTCCAATTCAAACATTTCATATTAGAAGTTCAGAACATGTCTTTCACAATCTCAAAAGTTTAGAAAATTCCATGAAGAAATTCAAGTTGAAAAGTGAGGTAATACTTTATATCTATATTTAATTATTTATAAATTTGATCACATAACCAATTGCAATCAACCTTTTTTCTGGCACCATAGGGCCAAATTGCACCAATTGAAAATAAATCTCTACTTTTCACTAGATAAAAGTAGTCTTTTTTTGCCCACCTTTTAAAATTTTCTAAAAAAATTTCATTTCTACTTAAAATATAGATGAGGTCACCAAATATGGATGAAAGTGCATGAATATAATTGAAAACTATTTTTTGGTTCTAAAGATGGATGAAAATAGAAATGTTGTGCTTCACTAAATTTTAAGTCATCACCATTCCATTACTTCCTCAAAAGGTAAAAAGAATCTTAATTGCAATGATGTAAGGTGGATACATCCAAAATTACACCCTACATTAAATGAGATTTTGGGATTTGGAAAGGCTGTTTTATACTCGTTCTCGATGTTGTTGCCTTGACAATTAAGAAACGCCTTTGTCAGAAATATCTTTTTTTGTGAAAAAAAAGAAATTTTTTAATCTTAACCCCTAAAACCCCGAGGCCTTTTCTCCATCAAAACACACTCAAAACTGCCACTTCTATTACAAAGAGCAAAAAAATATAAAAATTGTTTTTTTTTGCATATCTAACCGTAGGATCTTATACTAGACTAGTATGAGAATGTGTGCAAGAAATTTCATAAACTTTGAACAAATAGATTGCAAGATATTTGCATTCAAAGTGAAGAAAACAAGTTCTTTTGCACCTTGCTTGACTAGATTTTTGGGCTTTGAACCTATTTAACTTAAATTTTTTGTATTGTTGATTTTGATTTTTTAAGTTTATATGTTGAATACTTCAATTGAGAATCTAGAAAAAAAATTCAAGAAAAAAACAGTAAATTTTTACTCAGTAAAAAATTGTTAAGTAGAAGTAGGTTCAAGATTGAAGGAATAACTAAATCGTTAATAGCTCTAAGACAAAATTGAAATACCATAATCCCAACGGTGAGATTGTTCTAGAAAGAAAATTCAACCTAGTCTAAAAAGAATTTCTGAAAATTGTAAAAATTGCATTAAAAACTGAATCCTAAAAGTTATTTTTTCAAGAAGATGATTCGATTGCCCGAAAAACTAAGATTGTCCATAACTTTTTCATTATTAGTCCAAATAGAATGAATCAAAGCTTCAAATGTATACAAAAAGACATAGATTTTGAAAAAAATATTTAAGAAATTTATTTTGACTTTTTGTGATTTTTTTGTGCTTCCCGCCAAACTCTATTTTGGGCATAACTTTTTTTCTCGGGCACCAATTGAAATAAAAATTATATATCCACAAAGCTCTCGCAGAACCACACAACTTCAAAAAATCCCCAAAAAATTCTCTACAAATTGAGGTCACAGGAACCTACCCGGACCCAAATTGCCCCCCGAGGGGACAAACGGGGTTTTAGGGGTTAAAATAAATAAAAAGATGATATTTTTTTAATTTTTATATGGCGTGGCAATTGCTTTGCCATATCAGGCAGATGTTGCAACGCATTTCTAGGGGCTAGGAACCTTGGGGAACTTTTAGCCCTCCCCAAGGGCTAAAACTCATCTAATGCCTAAGACTGCCAATGATATGGTTCTAATATGGGGGGCCCTTATTATCCAAATCTATAATCTCCTAATTACACCTAGCATTCATGAAGTCTTAAGACTTTGGCAGTCTCTCCACTAGAAGAAACTTGTGTTTTTTTTAACCCATTTTTTTATGACATCCACTTGTTTTTATGTTAAATTTGATGTTACAACTAACATCATGATGTTATGTTTGATGTCATTGTTAACATAAAAACATGTGGACATCACAAAAAATGCATCATAAAAAATATAGGGCTCTTCTAGTGCTAAAGTTTTTTTGGAACATTGCGGCCTACACAATGTAACCAATTCTCTATTGGAACTCTCTTTTATTGTAAGTTGTAGATTCAATGGAGGCCCAAGTGAAGCTCACTTGAGCTGATTTTTCAGGGAATATTGCCACTCCAGAGAACACTTTGCAATTTCTTGAAGGAAGAGGCCTTCTCACTATTGAGAAAAATTGTAAGACATGAGAGGAGGAGAGAGAAATTAGAGGCAAGAAAGAGTGATGAGTATAGGTGGAGATGCACAAGTAACGAATGTAGAGCTACTCTTTATTTAAGAAAAGACACCTTCTTCTCTTCTTCTCACCTTTCTTTCTAGAAAATCTTCACTAGCATGTGTAGTTGAGGCAGGGACTTCTCTCAAGCATCTACAATAATAGATTCTTGTACAAACAAGAATACCTTGATAGATTGGTATAATTTATGTAGGGATATTTGCAACAAAGCTTTACAACAACAAGAAGTGAGAAAAATAGGTGGAGTGGACAAGATAGTAAAGATTGATGAGAACAAGTTAGGAAAGAGGAAGTACAACAAAGGAGCAAGAAAAGATGGACAATGGATATTTGGAGAGGTTGAGAGAGGGAATGCAGCATCCATGTTTTTGGCTACAGTTCTTGACAGAATCAAAGAAACCTTAGCAAACCTACTATAGGAGCATGTTGAAAGAGGCACAAACAATCATAAATGATTGTTGGAGGGTACATGATACTATTTGGTTGAATGGACTAGGCTATAAGCATCTCTTAATGAATTACTCCCAATTTTTTAGAGATCCTAGGAGTGGAGCTCATACAAATTCTATGATGGGAACTTGGATGCATGTCAAAAAATCCTTGAAGACCAACACACCAAAACACCATCTAGAAACCTACGTGAGTGAGTTTATGTAGAGAAGAAAGTTTGTGAATGGAAGAAATAGAGATGTTTTCTTGACTTTTTGTGAGCATATTGCTCAATACCACCTTGATGTAGCTCTTGTGGAGAAGTAGAACTAGTAATGAAAACCTAATTTCTCTCAAGTCTCTCCCCAAACGTCTCCTTGTTGGCAATCTCACAAATTACATCTTAGTAACTTATTATCCGTGTTACAAACTACACTAAAAAGGGTATTTAGTGTTGGCAACACTATTTGCAAACCATGACACTAAATATCATTTACTCTACTAAAGTAAGTAACACTAAATGTAATTTCTAACACTAAAAGTACTCTATAGTAAATCTGAAATATGAAGAGGTTTACATTTAGTGTTAGAAGGTAAAAAAAGAATTTGGAAAGAAAAAGATTAAAGACAGGGAAAATGATGGAAGGAGTAGAAAATGTGGAAAACATGTGCAATAAAAGAAGTCTTTGAACATCAAATAAGGAAAAAAAAATTTAATATTTAGAGCAAAAAAAATACAGATTTTATACTTGGGCTGGAACTCCTACTGCATGAAATTGGTGGAGATGTGTTGTCCGCCTCTCCTTCATTGCAAAATTGTTGACGTTGAGCCTACCAACGGGAAGCCCAAACAAGGTTGGCACTCCTCTGAGCTCAAAAATGCTTGGAAAATGTATTGATTGTGCGAATGTAGAGCCTAGGAAAGCCGTGTACAAGTTCATCTTGAACCATCCAAGTGATGATGCGTTTGCGAATAGCAATTGTAGAAACTTGTTGTAAGCGTTGGGGTGTGGAATTGCTCGGTGGGGCGTCGGCCATGTCGGATTCCTAAAATGGGAAGCAAAAGATCAGCCCAAAAAAAAACATCAACAGGTCGTTGGGAAGATGAGTAAAAAAAAAAAAAAAGTCGACGGATCAATGAACAAGGGAATACAAACCTGGATGAAGTTGAAATTGCCGCAACAAGGAGCGATGGAGCAATCGGGAGTGGAAATAGACGGGAGATTCAAACCGCTCACGGGAGGCGGGAATGCGGGAGTATAACACCACCACCCCCTAAAAAAAGAATTCACTCACTCAAGGAATTGTAAGTGCGGAGAAGCGGGACAACAATAGAAGAGAAGAAGCCAAGCTGTAGGGAAGGTAACCAAGTCGGAATGGAAGAGAGGCCCAAAAGGCAACATACAAGGTAAGGTCGCAAAAGCAAATTGCAAAAGAAGTCCAGGGAAGAAGTCCAAGGAAGGAGATGACAAAAGTGAAGACAACACAAAGGCAACGCATTGAAGTTTAGTACTACACTAATTGTCCTAAAATTGACATTTAGTGTAGGGTCAAGTAGGGTGGTAATTACACTAAATGTAATCCAACACTAAATACCCTTTTTAGTGTAGTTAATAACAACCAGACTTACATGTGGTTACAATGGTTATGGTTAATTGCTCCTTCTCCTTCCTTTAAGAACCACGAGAGGAGATTTGTTCCTCACGCAACATTTTGCTTAATACAAACAAAATGATTTCAACTCAAACTGCATGCTCTTTTATTTCTTGTTATGAGATAGATTTTGTAGTACATGCCTCGAAGTCCATCATGTGCAATGCCATGAGTAGTTTTCATAATTAGGTCTGTAGATGTTTTGATGGTTGATTTGGACAGAGCATTGATCGCCAATCCTAGACAATTCATCTTTCTATGAAAGGTCTTTGATCTTGATGATAAGACCCCATAATCAAAAATCAATATGTCGGGATTTTGAAGAAACAATTTTAGAACATCTACCAAAAGAACACTTTGACCCTTCATAAGTTTTGCATACAGTATCCAAATGTTGCATTCTTTGGTGCGTTGGAACCTCCTTTCACTTGCCAACAGGAAAATATGACAATTTGGCCAGTCAGTCTAATAACACTGACTAGTCACAGTAGCAAAAAGTGGCCGTCTGGGGGGGTACCCACCTTGAGTGATATCCTCCTTCATTGCAATTACAGCGGGTCTTTCAATTTTAAGAACTATACTCGGTAACTGTTGTTTTGATAATCAAACTCAAAGATGAGAAAACGGAGACTCGTGGGTGATGCCATCAAGCAAAACCTTCAAAGAAAGATTCCATTAATACGCATTTTGCAGTTCTGAAATCCATCACACGGTCTACATACTGTAGGTGCTCCTGCAGCCTAGCTAAAACCCTCTGTCTCTATGATACAGTGTCGGTAAAGATGTTGTCAAAGTGTCCTCAAATACTCACGAACAGGGTCCTTGCTTCCTTGACACCAGTGTACAAAATTGATGGACAAATGCTAAATCCAGAGATAAACGCAAAAGCAGGAACTCTCAAACTTATTAACAGACAGTTAAGTTGTCAACTAACCAAGCAATTAGAGAGCATTTGCCTCCAACTTCTGAGCCTCCAGAGCTTCCATGATGCTCTCCACCCATCTGCATCCATATGACAACGACGAATTATTACACCATTGACGTTCAACTATACAACAGTAAAGGGTAATTAAATCCTAAGCACCCGCAAATCCATGTTCTGGAGGGTGATGTTTCGTTCACATGAAGTCTTATTCATTAAAAGTAATACTTGAATATTTTTTAAAACCCATCCTCATCAACAATTGCATGTAAATGAGGGAAATGACAGTTTTGTACGAAGATATAAGCAAAAGTTCAAAAAGGATACGGGCTTCTTAAGGGTTGAGACTGTTGAAACAATGTCTGTTAGCAACACTTTAAAATATACAAAAGAAGCAAGAATGTGTGAAGTCCTCACGCACCCCTCTATTCCAGGACTCTCTGGATGATAAATTTTCTGCAAGCCTGCTTTTGAAGCAGCGTTTGCTGATGTACTCCCGATGCAAGCAGCTGCTCCATCCCAATTCCTTGGTTCTGCCACGAGTTCCATCCAGGCCCTGCATGAACACAAAACGTGGTCTATTCAACATATTCAATTTTTTGCTAAAAACACTAGCAGAAACCCCTCTAGGAGGTGTTCAAGAAACCCTGACAATTGTAACTCCACTTAAGGAATTTTCAACGTACACTCTTCCAGATGCAAAAGAAGGCCATTTCTAACGAAAAACCTGGTCAATCGAATACGACTAGAACTCTTCTGAGGTGGGTTCTCTACTAGTAAAACTATCACTGAGTACTTGCTGAATAAATTATGTAAATAATGTATAAATATGTTGCCATTTCTTGCCCTGGCAAATGATATCATGTCCATTCCAATTGGTCAAATTTGAGAGAATTTTCTGAAAAGAACAAAGATGGAAGAAAAGCACGCACCTCACAGCTGTAGGAGACGCAAATGTAGCTACGGGTGCTGTAGCAGCAGAAGCAATGGCAGCTTCATCCAGATTCCTAACAGTTTCCTGCATAACAAACACTAGAACATCGTCAAGACAGGCACTAAAAACAGACGAATAGAAAGGAAACATCGTTTCAGTTAACTGCATACCACGATATGGTTCAGGGAAGAAAAGAAGTGTACCGTAGAGTATGTATTCATCCGCAACACAAGGAAACCTCGCTCCGTAAGCCCAGTTGCTGCACAACTTTAAACAATCGCTGGTGAGGATAGATTGCAACACACGTTCTCTTAATCATGGAAGAGTGATGCATTCGTACAGTGTACATGTTATCCTTAAGGCTGTGCTAAACACTTGTGATGCAATCTGCACAAAGGGGACAGTAGTATACAGAACGCAGTGTACGAAAGGATATTAAAGGTAATGAAGTCCTATCCAAAGTATGCAGGACTGTAGCGTATTTATAAAATTCAAGGGTCAATGAGATCAAACCTTCGGGACCCCTTCTTCGTAAGCTATTTATTAGACCCTAAGCAAGGCAACTGTTCCAGGCTTATCAGAAACCCTAAAGACACTCTCCATAGGGTGTAAGGTTCATTTGGGACTTCAAAATGCATCCTGAAGCATTGGGCTTGGAGGGAAGAAACCCTAGAGTATGCTGGGTATGCTGGTTCAATGCAGTGCAAACTAGCCTAAACAAGTGAGGTAAGTGCATAGCGTGACCGTTTGCTTAAATGGTTCTATTACTAAGAATTTCTGCTTATTTCCGTGTTCAGAGAGAAATTGCCGTCTAAATACGTAGCATAATTGCTCACACATACACATCAGCTAGGGTGCTGCTGCACATCATTGATTGAGCTCGAGGAATTAGATCCATACCTAAATCATCACCGGCTTTAAGGGATGCAGGATACAACACATGGTTGTCCCCATCACCTATTTTGGGGAGCTCACTTGCTAGAACCTTCGCAGTTGCTGTTGGCACGAAGAGGAATTAGAATGCTTAGTCCCTGGAAACACTAAATCAAGGTCCAAATATGTGCATTGACACAAATATGCGTAAAGGTCTACTGATTCCAACCCCAGTCTAGAAAAATAACTGCTGATCAGTGAAAACCATGAAATTGCAGTAGGGAATTAAAAATGATTTCGCAAAATTCCAACAAAAATACAAACCTTTCGAAGGAGTGAACGCAACTTCTAAGAGACCTGACCCTTCCTTCACGTTCTGGAAGAGCTCACCCGTGCCAGAACCAACAACAGCAATGCGTACTTTCGGACACCCTGCTTCCCTGCTCAAGACCTTGGCAGAAGTTAGAACTTCTCCAGAGGATCCGCTGTGCAGACCTGGTGTTCTATTAGGTCTTGAAGACAACGAAGTTCTATTTTAAAGGACCCTAAAGTAAGTATAAAGGAGGGATCTTAAAAGAAGAATAGGTTAGGGTTACGAGAACCAACCTCCACGCTTGCAGAAAAACTGTAGCTGCTTCTGGTGAGGTTACAATGATCCACTCGAATTTCACCTCTGCAAAAACATTGAGCCCTTCCATAAAATTACTAATGTGAAGCAGAAATGTTCTCTCTATGGACTCTGGAACATTTTGTAACTGGAAGAAATGCTTTAGGCGAGTGCTGCACAAACGAGCACAACTATTCTTTCGTTGAGGAAATTGAGTGAACAAAAAATGCTGAAGTACCACGAAGGGTTTGAACAAGCTGAGGTAGATCTGGTCCATCCCTATGCTCAATTAAAGGCAGCTCTAAACATAGAATCCCCCGCTTTTCCTGCACCAGTCCAACAACAACGACATCAACTACTTTCCGCTCAAAGCACGACCATCCCACACAGCCCAAGTTTTAAACGACTGAGCAAATTCAAAATTGTGTTAAATCATATCAAAATTTTACAACTATTGACAATTGAGTCACAAGAAAATGTACCACGAATCATGTATATTTTGTGATTTATGACGAATTTAGTGATAAACATCCAAAACTTCGTTAAAATCAAGTGTTTCCCCTTCACCGCACAAAGTTTGTTGTCACTTGCATAAAGAGTGATAGAGGTGGTCATACAATAAGTTTCTTGAAATTCTACAATCGAAGACTGTGGATACAGTGCAACCAACTTTCTTACATTATGAACACAAATTCATCCAAACATTCTGCTAAGAGTAACATGAAGTATGCAGTCAATGCCTTGGGTAGACAGTCCATGAAGAAGGTCAAGGAACGCACCAAAGCCTTCATAAGTTTTCCGTTCTTTCCATGCTCCCTCGTCACCACAACCCTCGCACTCGCACTAACCTGTCAACACACGTCCCATTTTATTAAAAGAAAAACTCCCACAGCGGAGAAACATCAAATTGTATAGCGACTTAAACAATGTGCAATCTAAACCCTAAAAAGCTGCAACACCAGAGCATCCCAATAACTGAATCCCAAACCTTCCAAGAAAAATTTGCTGCTATCCAATTCCCAAGCACAGCGCTTGAAATTAACGTCATAACCCAATTACAGTATTCTAAACACAAAATGATCCCTAACCCCCTAAGAATTGAGATCAGGCTCTCTCACCTCGGCCACAAACACACCGCGCACAGCATTTATGCTTCGCAATGTCACGAAGTTTTTCGCCACCGCATTGCCAAAGAAGCACGACGCATTTGACGATGACCCAGTGGCACCAATTGGCCCTGTCCTACCTACAACGAACGCCATAGCTAAAAAACTCGCTGCAACACCACCACAAATTCTCCACAACAAAAGTCCCTCAGCAAGCTTTTAGCAAATATAGGAAGCAAGCACCGATTGCAGTGATTATGTGGATAAAAGGAGAGCAATTTCGGGGCCGTGTACAATATGACAATTTGTAGGTCTGTTCACACTGGCACCCAAGAATCTGCTAATGAAATTCTCCACCATTGGATCTCGGATCTCACCACTGCCATGGTTCCACGTATGTAGCAGATGAGGCTCAGATCAGTGGACAAGCCCTCTTGATACTCTCAGATTCCTAGACTCCAAATCTTTCACGTAGAATCCATTTGAACCCATTTTGAACTTCATGGTGACTTACATTTCTGCTTACGGTGTCGCCAAATTTGCACCTGTGAACTTGCTACAGTCGCACTCTGAGTGTTTGCTGGTGTGTTTGGTCTGGAATTTCGTAAAATTTGAGGCAGGGGGAGCTGATTGAATTCTTTTTATCTGGAAGCCAAGAATTGAACTCTCTGTGTTGGGGAAGCTCATTTTCACTCCATGCGGTGGTTGTGAGCCTAGTATTCTTAGTGGCAGGATTGCTGTGAAGGATGAAGTCACTCGCATACAACCCCTTGACGTTGCAGCAAACTTCCAGAAGTAGTTTTCTCTCTCAGTTACAGAGCAGTACTAGTTGCAGTATTAGCACTTCATCTCTGCGGCTCAAGAACCCAAAACCTGCTACCACTTGCCAATTCCATTACAACTCTCTGTCGCGAGTAATTCTCTATCCCAAGGGAATTAGTCCCGAATTCGAATGTAAAAGAATCCACGGTTGGGCAAAGAATGCAACCACTCCATCTCTTGTCAATTCTTGTATTAGCAACCATGGCAGAGGGCGTGACTTCCAATGCAGAGCCCTGCCTGTCGACGAGGACGAGGCTGAGATTGGGGAGCCTGGCGGGGAGTTGATAAACATGGACGTCGTCGTTAGGGATGGGTGGCAATGGACCAAGACCAACCAAGAGCTGGTAAAATTAATTAGGGTTTCGGCCTTGTGTTCTGATTCTCTGTCTCTGTGTTTGCCCCATTGCAATTTCATGAGGTCCTCCTTGACAGCAATTTCTATGTTCATGGTTTTCGTTACCTTCGTTCTCAATGCGATTGCGGTGGGGGATTAGTTAGTGTGTATCATTTTACAAACATACAAAATAGTGGAGAAGTAACAAGTAAATTCTTTTTGTGTCTAGAGAAAGTCCTAAAGAACTATCTGTTTTTGGATTTGAATGCAGATAGCATATTCGCTTCTGCTTGCTGCGGTGCCTATCGGGACCATTCTGCCGCTTGGTGGGTATCAGTGGTCGGGTGCTTTCTACTTCCTGTTTCTGGCGGTGTGGACTGTCTACGTCGGCAGCCATCGCAGGTAATGTTACGTTTTCACTCACTATACAAGAAGCATACAGTAAGGGAGAGGTTCCATTGCCCATGAGCCATCTAAAATTTTGAAAATTTATTTTAGTATTGAGTAAAATAGATGTTAATAGATGAAGTGTTTTCACACTTCGAACAAATCAAAGTTCACTGGTATGGTCAATGGAGCCCCTAATGTACTGTGGTTAACGGAGCTTCTACCTCACTTCTCTTTGGTTGAGAAATGCATCCATTGCAAGAGTCAGAGGTTCAGAGAGTGATGCAGACAGAACAGGAAACAGGGTTTTCAATCAAATTAGACTTTTCAGCAATTCAGTACTGTAGCTCAATCATGGGTAGATACTCCGTTCTTTTCATTGAAAACCCTAATTATACTGAAAAAACTATGTTTATATGATTGCTTCCAGACGTCAATTTCGTTATGTTTGTGGATATTCACGACTTTGGCACTTGCAATCAAAAAATTTAGGTTTTCGAGATTGCTGAAGTTGAGTGTCACAACTTTGGCGGTCTGTATCGCACCAATAACGAAACTGACCTTTTCCAGTAGCTATCCAATAGCTATCCTAACATGAAGCAAGTTTAGCGAAGTTGATTGTATGCTCCACTTGTGTTCTTTAAATTGTAAAAGCTTGTTGATTGTATGCTCTACTTGTAAATTGACTGTTCAATCTGAGATGTGCTGGTTGTTTGCAGTTTAGGGAAGAAGCCTCCACAGAATGTCTCGTTCAAGCAAGGGCTGGCTGCTCCGTTGTTGTGCTCAGTGTCTCTCTTTGGATTCTACGCTGTTCTGCGCTTCTTCCCCAATCTCGACATCCGCACTTTTATTTCGGCCTATCTGGGTTTGGCTGGTGTTGTGGCTGTTGCCAGTAATCTTGCTCCACCACTTCGCGCCATTCTTCCCAATGACGACAGCACATCATGGCGTATTGGTATGTATATCCTGATCTTGACCGGTTTCGTACTTTTGAGTAGGTCGTTGGGGGACTTTCTTTTGTCCAATTTCTTGTCAACACGTGATATGTTCTTCGCTGATTCTGGTGATGTGAAAATTGGTCCCATTTGAACCATATTTTTCACATTATGATCAATCGAATTGGGCATTTAAAAACCATGAATCCTGCATCTTTTAGGGTTAAGCAGTTGTGGTCGCTAGAGCCCACTTATGTCGATACCTGTGAATGTTAACTGGATAGAGGATTGATGTCCCTAGAGTTCACTTTTTAAAAGCAATTTAGAGTCAGCTCATTGATTTTTACATGTAAAAATGGCTTGTCGTGAGTGATAAGTATAATTGGGTATTGTTTACATTCTCTCTTTGGGTTTTCATATTAAAAGGATGCCAATATTGTCAGCCTCTGCAGGGCACAACCAAAGATTTATCTCTTCTGATGGACGTCGTGCTCTGAAATGGCAGATTTTCCAACGTGGTTGGTGGTTGATGAGGGTGAGCCAGTTCATGTGACTCTTTCTCCGGCTGATGCATTGGCGACCATTGGTACGTGTAGAATATCAACTCATCCAAAATCCTGACTTTGATGAAGAAATTGTATTACCAATGTCTTACACTGAAGCTGTGTGCCTGTTGGATTGGATCAAATAGTGGGTGTTGCAGCAGCTGTTGCAAGCAAGCAATCCGGGGCTCCATTCACGTTGAACAACTTCATAGCCGTTTGTATTGTAACTGAGCTTCTACAGTTGCTGTCTCTTGGCAGGTACATTCATTTCCTGCTGCTCAAAATGCAGTGAACTGTGGTGGTGTACTTGGCGTGATGATTCTAAATACCGTGCGAATTGTTTTTCTTGTCATTTTCTTTACAATCCACCCAATGATGAAAGCTTTATAGAAGTTTTACGGCAACTCACATGTACTCATGGAAGTTGCATGCGATCTATCGCAAAAATTTGGGGATTACTTTGTGATGAACCTTGTGATGAACCTTGTTGTACTTGATGAAGAAGTTGTTATCTGATGAGGGATCTTTCATTTGCTGAAGCAAGCTGTGTTGTGGTTCTTGTGCAGCTTCGCGACAGCAGCTGCTATGCTCTCTGGCTTGCTTCTGTATGATGTTTTCTGGGTGTTTGGATCTTCACATGTATTCGGCGACAATGTCATGGTGACCGTAAGTGACTTCATCATTTGACTAGTAGAAAGAGGTATTCTAGGAAACCTAGCCGCGTTAAACCCTGTCAATTGTGAAGTCATTTGTCGCAATCACTAAAGTAATCCGTAACCTGGATAGGTTTTCTAGAATATCTCTACAGGGTGAGTTTTAGCCTAAGACTTGTAGCTCACTTTTGTAGGTGTTAAATGTTCTGATCATTCTACCTTTCTTATTACCACTTCGTCTCATGGCAACCCGAAATATCGGTAAGGGAGCATTAAACGTCCTGCGTATCATTGTGCAGGTTGCGACATCACCAGCTTTCGACGGACCCATGAAACTGATATTTCCTAATGCAATTGTAAGATACAGCCATCAATTCCTGTGTTCATTCTTAATCTTTAGTTTCAGTGACTAAACCCTGAAATGATAAATGCATGAGCTTCATGAATTTATTATTTTTCCAGTCGAGTTGACTCTTTACGCAAGCTAACATTAATCCACAAGTGCCCAAATGGCCTATAGTGGTTGCTTCCATATCTACAGGGTTTGAAATATATTATTTAGGAAGCCTCAAGGGAAACAAATGTACCAACAGAAGAAGAGATCATACCCTACATTTTTCAATAAGCTTTGAAAGTTGAATATGAATAAGTTTTGAAAGTTGCTACAATCGAGTATTAGCTTCAAAATAGACTTTCTACATTTAGCGTGGCAATTACTGATGCGCTGAAATCACAAGTTTGGTCCCATGGCATTGAAATCCTGCTGTAAATCTTTCTTGTACTCTACTTAACAACTGAGTTTTGTTATGCTGGCCAGGCAAATGCTGCAAATCCTTACTCTATCTTAGGCTTGGGCGACATTGCTGTACCTGGACTACTGATCGCTTTGATGCTACGGTTTGACCGCTCTCGATCCATGAGTCTCCCTGGAGCAGATGATGGCCCTGACACTAAACAATTGCCAACTGACAAAACGTACTTCGTCACTTGCATCGCTTCATATATTTTTGGACTTACTGTCACAGTTGGTGAGTACTGAGAGCCTAGTGTTCATCATGGTTTCCTTCTTCTTGTCTTTCAAATCCGTTCAAGAGATATTCGAGAGAACCTAGACGCGCTACAATTTATGCTCGAAATTGACTTGAATGGCATTACAATTGGCGGGTATGGTGGCTTGGACCCGCAATACTCTTCTTTTAGATGCAGCACGTAGAATTCTCATGTAACCAGCTTTCTGATGTTGTGAAACAAGCACAAGTTCCATGTTTCTGTTAGCCGCTGTTAAATTCATGTTGTATTGCTGATTGGCATGAAGTCTGTCTTCACTTCTGAAACAGAACTTGGTTGTCGTTGTCATGATTTGTGCAGTGGCAAATTCGGTGTCTGGTGCTGCGCAGCCAGCTCTTCTCTATCTCGTTCCATCTCTTCTCTGCGGTGTGTTTATAGTGGCGTTTTCAAGGAGGGAGGCATCTCTATTGCTGGATTACAAGGAGGAGCTTACACCAGTTGTTGTTAAAGGTGATGACGCAGCTGAATGATCTGTTAGTAATGCCTTGCTGCCGACATTTTTTGTATGCACCTCCTCATTGCAAATAGTGAAAGTTAGAGATTATTTTATTTTACTTTGGATTGACGCAATACTTGTAACACCGGCAACCATGTACCATGATTCATTAGAAGAAAAATTTGCAGATTTGGTCCGAGTTCCACTTAGTTACGGTATTTGACTACTCGTGTGGCTGAGGTTCAGAGTCTATGACCTCCAAAAACACAGCATTGAATCTTTGAATTGGACTTAAGAGAATCTCTCTATTGTAGTGAAGATTGAGTCCTCTAGTGAATTACTTGCACTGAAAGTGTTATATTCATATAGCAAATTTTCCCTTGAGAACAAGTAATTATCTAAAACTCAAAAATCAAGTTGGTCCATTAAAAGTATTGGGATATTGTTTAAAATTCTAACACATGCACATCTAAAACACATCTAAAATATGGAATTAATTTTTAAGTTCTATAATCTTTTGATTGTCATGGCTAATAATTTTCAATTTTCCTATTTTTAGAAATAAATTTTATTGACATTGCAATGTTGGTGATGTAGTCATTCTCGGGCTTGGTCGCATGCTAGAGTGAGACCTGAAAATTATACTCTTAGAAAAGGGCTTGGGGACAATGAATGTTTGGTTGTTTGATAGTGAGTACCACACATTCAAATTGTGATTCAAAATTGCAAAAGTTTGCTTCAATTGATAGATACATTGCTAAGAGAAAAATGATACCCAAACATTGGACTATATTTGAGTGAATATTGGAAATCTTATTCTCAAGTTTCCCTAAAACATTAAGGATTGGATTTGAAGTTTGAAGGTTTTGTGATTATGCATTGGGCACTTAGGGGTTAAGGAGAACTTTTGCATGAGATTAGTTGAATCACTAGCTACTTGAACATCATCAATATTGATCTTTTCAAATTATAAATTAAAGCATCTTATTTGTGCCAAATTTCAAATCTTACCTGTTTGTGCCACTACATTAACACTTTCACATTTCAAATATTGAAATAAATTTTGTATTGATGACCAGTTCTATTCAGTCTATAGGGCCTGTTTCCATATTCAATTTTAACCTGAAATTGTCACCTACTCCTATGTTCTGATTGGTGGACGGAGGCCCTTTGCAAAGTGACACTTTTCAACTAGATCATCTCATTTATTTGGGACAAGATCAATTGAAGTAGCAGAAAACTTTAAATGCGGAGTGATCCTGCCTGCGTTCAAAACAAGTTTTTTTGTTTTTTTTAATGGACATGCTGCATTTTCTATGCCTTTGTTGACAAACCAATAAGACACATAAAGAGTTCCAGTGGTCATGTTGCCATTGGACAAGGACGGGGACGTGGTAAAAGTGTTCGCTACACGAGGGTGCGGGACCGACAGTCAGGGCAGTGGTCCTACAGTTGAAGTTACAGACGGATAATCTCAGTTGGCAGTCTTGGCACCTTCAGATTGTTCAAAAATTAACTTGTAACGAGGCTGTTTTTTCAGTTTTCACTGCCGTCTTGAAACTCACTCACAGCCGCATGTCAAGTACACCTCACATGTTTTATTTAGTTACTGAAAACTGAAATTCAGTCGCTCGTTTTCTCAGTTTGCTTTGGAATTTCTTGATGCTATGAAAGAGCATTTGGCATTGTTGCACACAAACCATAATAAACCTCAATTTTTGTGACAGATGACACTCTCTCATTGAATGAGGAGAGGCATGTTCTTTTCCATAATCACATGGGGTTGCTTTAGCTTTATGATTGATGCCCTTAGTCTTCTTAGACCCTTGATGGAACATAGTTGACAAAGATAAAAAAAATCCACCATTGTAAGGTGGGTACACCCAAAACCGCCACTTTTTGCTACTGAGCCTAGTTACTACTATTAAAACTGGTCAAATTTTCATATATTCTTGTTGGCAAGTGAAAGGAGGTTCCAACACACCAGAGAACATGGCATTTGGACATCGTATGCAAAAGTTATTAAGGGTCAAAGTTTGTTTCTGAAAGCGCTCCATCCAAATAGGTACATAACTGATTTTGAAAATGTACACAACATGTAGATGGCGCTTTAACCCCTAAAACCCCGAGGCCTTTTCTCCATAAAAACACACTCAAAACTGCCACTTCTATTGCAAAGAGCAAAAAACTATAAAAATTGTTTTTTTTTTGCATATCTAACCATAGGATCTTATACTAGACTAGTATGAGAATGTGTGCAAGAAATTTCAGAAACTTTGACCAAATAGATTGCAAGATATTTGCATTCAAAGTGAAGAAAACAAGTTTTTTTGCACCTTACTTGACTAGATTTTTGGGCTTTGAACCTATTTAACTTAAATTTTTTGTATTGTTGATTTTGATTTTCTAATTTTATATGTTGAATACTTCAGTTGAGAACCTAGGAAAAAAAATTCAAGAAAAAAACACTAAATTTTTACTCATTGAAAAATTGTTAAGTAGAACTAGGTTCAAGATTGAAGGAATAACTAAATCGTTAATAGCTCTAAGACAAAATTGAAATACCAAAATTCCAACGGTGAGATTGTTCTAGAAAGAAAATTCAACCTTGTCTAAAAAAAAATTCTGAAAATTGTAAAAATTGCATTAAAAAATGAATCCTAAAAGTTATTTTTTCAAGAAGATGCTTCGATTGCCCGAAAAACTAAGATTGTCCATAACTTTTTCATTATTAGTCCAAATAGAATGAATCAAAGCTTCAAATGTAGACAAAAAGACAAAGATTTTGAAAAAAATATTTAAGAAATTTATTTTGACTTTCTGTGATTTTTTTGTTCTGCCCGCCAAACTCTATTTTTGGCATAACTTTTTCTCTCGGGCACCAATTGAATAAAAATTATATATCCACAAAGCTCTCGCAAAACCGCACAACCTCAAAAAATCCCAAAAAAATTCTCTACAAATTGAGGTCACAGGAACCTACCCGGACCCAAATTGTCCCCCGAGGGGACAAACGGGGTTTTAGGGGTTAAGGTCAGGTGCCATTTTGTGGGTGCCTACCTTAGTTATGTCTGTTGATGCAGAAGTAGAGGCCCATTGTGAGAAAAATAACATCCTTTGCCATGTTTGTGATTGAGCGTGTTATTTTTCATAACAAGGTTATGTTTTCACATTACATAATCCGTAATTTTACATTCTATATTTGGTAAGTCCTTTGGCCTTGCAACTTCTTATTTTCCACTCTTGTGCACCAATTGTGTCTTATGAATAGTAAATTGATCAATTGTGTCTTATCAATTGTGAATATCAATGGATCTCCATATTATTATAGAAAAAAACATGCCTCTCCTCATTCAAAGTGTTGGAATAAATGACTAAACTTAGATTTGACAAGTCTATCCTTAATAGGCTATGATGAAGGCTTTGGAGAATAATCTTTGATGGGCTTGGAACACTTTCTATCTATTTTGGTTGTGTTGTAGATACTTTAGCAAGCACAGGTGCGGGTGTTCTCAAGTAATCACATTTTAACCTTGTAGACTTTCAAAGAGAAGTCAAACAATTCTTTTTAATATTAAAATTTGAATTATTTTTGTACATTATTGTTTATTCTGAAGTGAATATCGAAACGAAAGATAATAATGTCAATAGCAAAAAATCATTCTAATTAATTGTATCTTTTTCAAACATTTATATCATTCATGTAGAGCATTTTTTTTTTTGGTTGTTTTCAAGCTATGGTGTAGTGACTTTGTTGTCACAAAGTTGCAATTTTTGTTTGTTTTTAAACTTCTACAATTTTTAAACTTTTACACCAATCAAAATCACTAAATATTTCAAAGAATTGATCATGGCCACATATATTTGTATCTTACAAATATATTCTGGTAAGATTTCATTCTTCATCATTTGATTTACATTTTTTGTAGGTCTCACCATGTACTTAGGTATTACAATTTTAAATCTACGTTTTAGTATTTAGATGACATTAATAATATGATGCAATTTTTTTAGTCATTGATTCTTAAAAGGTGAAAAATAAATCCAAACGTTTTTTAATCCCTAAAGGACTAAATGACCGTTCAATGCAATAGATCTTCGGTAGTTAAGCATAAAGTCAATTTGGCTTAGATGTTTATAAAATTTTGACACAATGTATGAACATATATTCCCTTAGTGGGAATTTAATTTTTTTCCCGATTGGATGCCTAGATCAAAAGTTATGCTACTGTAAACTTTAAGGCAACCTGGACAACTTTGGGCAATGTGTGCAAAACTCATATAATTCTAAAATTTAGCAGGTATATAACTTACATGATATAAGATTCAAATGTCCCCAAAAAATAATTGTGCATAGTATTAAAAAATCTTATTTTAGACCTAAAAGGATTAAAGTTTGTTGGCCTTCATCACAAAGTTTAGAACCTACGGATTGACAATGAATATTGCATGGTTACTGTTATTTCATGGGTGTGCATGTTAATTTACAACTTATCGCATCGTTATAATGCACACGATTACTGCAAAAATTGGTACTACTTTGTAATCAATATTAACTATGTAAGTTCTTTACGTTAATCACAAGTGCGCAAAAGATACAATTTATGCACAAAAAATTATTATCTTTGCTGTGCATTTTCTGTGTGTTGAAATATACGAAAACTCCATGACAATAATGTCACTGCCATTTGCATTTTAATAAAACTTATTAAATGATATCAGTTTTCAAAAAGCTATTTATCAAAGTTGAAATGTTGATCACCGATCTAATTAATAATAATTTTTTACTTCATTAAATCTTTTGCATTTTGTTTGTCATTACTTGATTAGTTGTATATAATCAAATGGCCATCAAATTCTAGCTTGAGCTGGATCCATCAATCATAACATTCAAGAGCCTTCAGAGAGGCTGCCTGCTGCCTTTGCCTCTCTGAAGTCTTCATCCACGAAATGCATCCACATATTATTAATGTAAGCTTCAAGACCGAGACAATGGCAGTACATTTATGGTGCGATCTATTTTTTTGGCTAATTTTAGAACAAAATATACAAACAAATAATTATAGAGATAGATGGTCTGTCAAAACCCAAAAAATTTATTGAGTATTATACCAACAAAATCTAAACATTTGCCATCAATAACTTAATTTGAGTTTTTTTGTTGTAAAGAGAAGCTCTTTATGTACACTTGAGGTGGTAGGTGATAGAACAATCCATGTGGAATATGTAAATTAGAGTTTGTAATTTCTCAACCGCTCATAGTTAAGTCTAAAGTAGGAATTGTGTTAAAATTATAATTTCAGACCTCATTTAGGCATAGTAGACTACCTTTTTCAAAAAAAACTTGGGGAATCAAGCTAAGTTTCATCTCCAAAAATCCGTTTTAGATTTAGATCTTCCACTTAAAAGTTATGGACAAATTTCAGAGAGGATGTATGAAAATGTAAAAACAAAAATCCTTTCGAACCCCTCTATGAAATTTGTCTATAACTTTTGAGTGGAAGATTAAAATCTCAAACGGATTTTTGGAGATGAAATTTAACTTGATTCTTCAACTCATTTTAGTTCAAAGTTTTTTGAAAAAAGTTATTTTACTATGCCTAAATGAGTTCTGAAATTAAAGTTTTAGCACAATTCCTACTTCAAACTTAACTATGAACGGTTGAGAAATTACAAGCTCTAAATTACATATCCCACATGGGTTGTTCTACCTCCTACCACCCCATATGTAGATGAAGAATTGTCTTCTAATTCCAAATCACAAATCATGAATGGCTTACAAAGCAATGTGAGGGAATTCAAACATTGAAAATATTGACCTCAATGAATTGATTGTCGTTTGTTTAAAGCTATGTTTTTGTGTACTGTTTAATTTGAAGGTGTTCAATTTCTCAGTAACCTGATTGTGCAGTCATGACCTTGGCACTGAGCAGAAGTCTGAAATTATTGACGCGTGGCTTACTAGCTAATGTTGGGTGTGGAATATACCACATCATTCCGTCAGAGGCAAGGCAGCTGCTCTCACAGCTCATGAATGTTATGATAGGCTACTAATGAGCTTGGCGGGGTAAGGAAGGAACCACTTAAACGCAATTGAGAGCGTGGGGAGATCCGTTTTATTTTGAAATCCATTTAGTGAGCACTCAAACGATATGGGATAACTGGAAAATGAGAGTTGCACACGTAGGAATTGAGTTAAAACTAAAATTTTAGACCTCATTTAGGCATAGTATATTAGCTTTTTGAAAAAAAATTCAAACTAAAAAAAGTTGGTAAATCAAGTTAAGTTTCATCTCCAAAAATTGGTTTGAGATTTCAAGCCTCCAATCAAAAATTATAGACAAATTTCAGAGAGGTGTTTGAAAGGAATTGTTTTTGACATTTTTAAACATCCACTTTGAAATTTGTCCATAACTTTTGAGTGGAAGATTGAAATTTCAAACGGATTTTTGAAAATGAAACTCAACTTAGTTTTCCAACATTTTTTAGTTCATAGTTTTTTTTAAATAGTTATTATACTATACCTGAATGAGGTCTAATTTTCTACTTTGATCACAATTCATGCCTTTCAATTGACTTAGTACTAAAATTGTGAAAGATAAAAAAATGCAATGTTAGTACAATAACTATGTACAAACATGTTGTTGTATGATTATTGCACTAATTTTATATGTCTAAAATAAGCACTAATGTTGCACGATATCAGTCGCCTATCGCTAAAACACTAAAGTCATACAGATTTTGTCACGCATAGTTATCGTGCAACTTCAACATTTCAAATTCAAATATGAATGACATGCTTAAACCACACTATAATCATGAATGGAAATATTGTGTTGTAATAATATTTTTCAATGAACGAATGTAACATGAAAGCAATGCCTAACAATAATCGTACAATTACTAGTGACAACTCGTGACAAAGGAATTTTGTGATGTACTTCTATTCAACAAATTTTTAATGAGTAAAAAATAAGTTTTTTTTCTTGAATTTTTTTCCTAGAATACCAACTCAAGTATTCAACATAAAAATTTAGAAAATCAAAATTGATAGTACAAAAAATTTAAATTAAGAAGATTGAAAGCAAAAAATTCTAGTCAAGCACATCACAAAGTTTCCAACCTACGATTTGTCAACAATTATCGTGTGGTAATTGTTGTTTCATGGGTTCGCACATTAATTTAACAATTATCGCATTGTTACGACCCATTACTGCACAATTTACGGCACCGTTACGATACATGATTAGT
Organism: Antitrichia curtipendula; assembly: GCA_951230915.1. Lineage (NCBI taxonomy): Eukaryota > Viridiplantae > Streptophyta > Bryopsida > Hypnales > Leucodontaceae > Antitrichia > Antitrichia curtipendula. The sequence continues at coordinate 4,847,169 of OX579638.1, read as the reverse complement.
TGCAAAAATTGCAGCATCGTAACGGTGCGATAAATTGTGCAGTAATGGGTCGTAACGATGCGATAACTGTTAAATTAACGTGCGAACCCATGAAACAATAGTTACCACACGATAACTGTTGACAAACCGTGGGTTGGAAACTTTGTGATGCAATGTGCAAAAAAACTTGTTTTCTTCATTTTGGATGCAAATATCTTGCAATCTATGCAGTCAAAGTTTCTAAAATTTCTTGCATACATTCGTCTACTAGTCTATTATAAGATTCTACAATTAAATTTGCAAAAAATAACAAGTTTTAAAGATTTTTGCTCTTTGCAATAGAAGTGGCATTTTTGAGTGTGTTTTGATGGAGAAATGGCCTTGGTCCTTTAGGGGGTAAAATGAAAAGCTCGATGAAAAGAAGTGCTTTTTTGCACATTGAGTGACTAGATTACAAGACTTTGAATCTTCTCAGCTTAAAATTTTCTACCACACATTTCTATTTTTAATCTCTAAAGTCCCATTGTCCCCTCAGGACAAAATGGATTTTAAGCAGGCTCCTATGGTCTTAATATTTGTTGTAATTTTCTGAATTTTTTTGTGAAGATAGAAAAACACATTAGCTTTCTAGAAATATAATTTTTATTTCAATCTAAGCCTGGGAAAAAAGTTATGGTATAAAAAGCCCTTTTTTTAGTTTGGCAAGCAAAAAAAAACTTTAAAAAACTTTAAAGTAAAAGATTTTAAAATTTTATTTTGCATAGATTATATTTTTATGTGCATGGAAAGATTTTATTTTTTCCATTTGGATTTGTTATGTGAAAGTTATTGACAATCTTGTTTTTTAGGCAAATTAGAGCATCTTCTTGAAAAAATAACTTGTAGGATTCATTTCTGACTTCAATTTTCACAATTTTTCAAAAAAAAAGGTTTCAAAAGGTTAAGATTTCTTTCTAGAACAATCTCACTATTGAGATTAGTGTATTTCAATTCCATCTTAGAGCTATTAATAATTTAGATTTTCCATCAATCTTATACCTACTTCTACTCAACAATTTTTTAATGAGTGAAAACTAAGGGTTTTTTTTTTTTAATTCCTAGATTCTCAACTCAATTTTTTATCATATAAATTCAAAATTCAAAATCAATAGAGTAAGAATTTTAAGTTATGAAGGTTCAAAGCCAAAAAATGTAGTTGAACAAGGTACAGAAAAATTTATTTTTTCCACTTTAAATGCAAATATCTTGCACTCTACATGGTCAAAGTTTGTGAAATTTCTTCCACGCATTCTTATACTAGTCTAATACAAGATCCTACAGTAAAATATGCATAATAATAATAATAATAATAATAATAATAATAATAATAATAATAATAATAATAATAATAATAATAATAATAATAATAATAATAATAATAATAATAATAATAATAATAATAATAATAATAATAACTTTACTCTCTGCTATAGAAATGGCAGTTTTGAGTGTGTTTGATATAAAACTGTAAAAGAGGCCTTGGGACTTTAGAAGTTAAATATTTTCATCTAAGAATTGAATTGATATTTTAGGAAAAAAATTCCATTTTTGTTTTGATACCACACTTTAAAAAAATATTAAATAAGTAGACATAGATATAAGACAAAAGAAAAACTAAATTGTTAATACCTCTAAGATGGAATTGAAACACAAACCCCAACTATGAGATTGATCAAGAAAGCAAACTAAATCTTGTGCAACTTCTTTTTTTTGAAGAATTGTGAAAATTGACTTCAAAAATGAGTTTTGTAAGTTATTTTTTGAAGAAGATGCTTTGATTGAATGAATAATAAGAGTCTCCGTAACTTTCTCATCACTAGTCCAAATAGAAAGATTTGATTCTTTCTATATAGACAAAAATATTTTCAGTGAGCAACAAAATTTTAAAATTTTAACTTTGACTTTTTGTAATTTTTTGTAATGCTTGGCAAGCTCCATTTGGAGCTTAGGGGGGTACAACTTTTGCTCTATACACCAATCCTTTTGGGGGCACCATAGGGCCAGATTGCACCATTTCTAAATAAATGTCTAACAAATAAAAGTAATCTCTTTTTTCCATAAATTTTCCAATTCTATTAAATATGTAGATGAAATCACCAAATTTGGATGGAAAAGTGCATGAATATGTCTTAAAAGTGTTTTTTGATCCAAAGATGCATGAATGTAGAAATAGAATGATTCTCCAAATTTTAAGTGATTGCCATTATGGTACTTTGTCATAAAGTAAAAAAAAAGGACTGCTAGGTACTAAGTGAAATAAAAGTTTTATTTCCAAAAAATAATGTGTTTTCTTTCTTTAAATTTTTTTAAAGAAAATCACACCAAAATTTGAGATCGTAGGAAATTAGGAACCTGTCCAAACCTTTGAGAGTTCTTTGAGGGATACTTGGTCCTATAGGGTTAATAAATAAAAGTTGGATCTTGTTTGCATTAATAAATTTGAAAATTTGAAATATCATTAATAATTTAACATTTTTGTTGCAATCACCATGTTTATTGTAGTACACTACATTGTTTCAAATTCTACACCATAACTTGAAAACACCTTTACATTGATATTTTATTCAATATTTGGCTTCAAAGGTTTCAATAAAAAGAATTTCAATGAAGTTCACTATTCAAAACATTCATCATCCATCAGATATTGCTTATTCATGGATATTTAGATAATTGGTATAATAATATAATTAAAATAATAGCATTGCTTATCAATGGAATTCATCTAGACTAATTGAACCCTGTCAATTCCTATTTTATTACTCACTTCAAACATTGGAAGTATAAAATAAGAAATATAGGATCTAGAAGTTGATCATGGATTCATTCAACTTTGAAGTTTGCATGATTGGGAACAAATTAAAGTACATCTCATTGAACTATTTATAATTTTGCAAATCAAAATGTACATTACATTATATTTCAAAGTTGTCCTTATATTTTTGGAATCCTTAATTTATAAATTGTGAATAAACAAAAAAGACTGCACAAAATAGAGAATGAAACTCAATATTGATTTGATTTGTTTTGAGGTCTAAACAAGAGAAGTGAAAACTAATCAAAGTGATGGTGAATAAAGGAACTAAAGTCTCATTTTGAGTCAATCATGCATGGTTGTATTTGGTGTGTTTTATATTTGAATTGGTGTTGAATTCAAGATTCAAGTTACTTGTGTTAATAAGAGAGAATTTATTAGAAAATAATAATTGGAAAGTTATGAATAAATAACTAGTTGATGAGAGGAGTATAAGCTTGTGAACGTGGTGTATGTAGAAATTTTGAAGCTTATTTGAGTTAAAATTTATAGTTGAAATTCTATATTGTATGTCAGTAACATAGTTATACAAAAAAGATCTAAGGTAGGAACATCCATAACCATCATTATACCCATAATTGTTGTCGCATTGTAAATACGCACATTATGTAAAAATGTGCATATATATATTATTTGGTTGAATTTTGATAATAATAATATATATATAAAAAAAGGATGACATCACACGAAAAGGCTTCAAGGTTACGCCTTCTTACTATCATTCTAAAAAAATGTGAACTGCCCAAGCACCTTATCAATTTGATGTAATTCTTTTATGTTTTTGACTTTGGATTTAATATGTCAAACTGGAGGATTTTTTCTGAGTCTCAAGATGAAGAGCCTCAACCAGATCTTGAATTTGAGTGTTTTTTTACTCAATTGCCGGATCAATCTTTTTTATTAGTAGGTCTTGCACCGTCGCATGAGCGTCCACAAGATGAAGTCAGGCCTTCTTGACCGCCAAAGCAACCTTGTGTGGAGTAGCAACGGCACATGAACCTTCAACGAGAGGCTTAGGCATTAGTAATCTTGTTGCAAATTGTGTGTGTTGAACCTGACAGTAGAAAAATAATGTTTGAGGGATATTTTGAAGGCTTGAACAATGAACAATACTACTATGTGGTTAGACCCATTAAAGAAAGTCGTGACCACCAACGTTGGTTGGAAGGTCCAATCAATCCTTTAACTAAAGCAAATTGTGCAGATTATGCTGCAGCTACCATTAGATGCATCTTTAAGTTTTTGCAAACGGAGTGATGCTCCTCTTGAAGCTCTATTTTTGTTTACCTCTAGTAGATATATATATTTGATCCTAATTGTTTTGGTTTTGTGTTTAGAAATATTTCTAAAAGTTATTTGATATGTTTAAAGTTGAAGGAGAAAAAGATGAAGATAGTTAACCTTTTAAATGGAATTAAGAGATTATTTGGCTAGTTAAAGGGGTAGATAAGGATTTAGGAAAATAAAAAAGGGTAGACAATTGGCTTAAAGTTGTCCATGTGGCCTAGGCATGGGTTGATGTGGCCTTTGAGGTTGGACAAGGAATTGGGGTCTTCTTCTTCTTCCTTCATAATTAGTTTGGGGAGTGCTGTGAATTTGGAGAGAAAGAACTCAATATGTATTGCAAATTTTGGAATTAAATTTGTGAGATTGTACTTCTTGTTGTTTTTATTCTAAAAGTTATGAGAGATGGAGTGAAAGAATGTCTGTTGCCTATTAAGATCCAAGACCAAAACTTTGAGATCTTGTAGAGGTTTGGTTAAAGTGTTTTTGGCTTTGAATTTTAGATTGGTTGTGTATAAAGTTTATAGCTTTCTAAGAAGTTATAGCACTCTTAGTTTGGAGTTGTTTTGAAAGAGTTATAAGTGTGATAGTAAAAGAGGTGTAGAATAGTTTCTGAAACTAAATCTTAGAGTTAGTCCCTACTTTGGCAAAACATTGAAATAAGAGTTTTTATCTTTTTGAGCTAAGATTTTTGGAGGATGTATATTATAATTTATAAAGTCAGATTTATAAGAAGATATGATATAAAGAATTTGGAGCTTTTATGAGATTATGAGCTTTTATGATATCTTGAAGTGGAGAGACATTCAACTGCCAATAAATTTGACAGAGCGGTTTTCAACAAGTTATAACAAACGGACAATATCTTCCTTTGCTTTGATTTTTTTAAATGTTGTACTATATTTTCTTGGCTTTTCAAAAATTTAAGACACTCTAGATTTGGAGTTATGGAGAAGATATGACATGTATTTAAAGTCTAACTACAATCTTATGAAGTTTTGTAAAAGGGTTCGGGTTGGTACATGACTTATACGATATCTATATATAGTTTATGTGAATATGAAGACTTTTATTTTATATGTATAATATTTCTATTGATATGATATTTGCACTAATATAGTAATTATACATGGTATTTACAAATATGTATATACTCAAATAATATGTACCATACAAATATTAATATATAATAAATATATACTTTATATACAAAGTCATTTATTTTTGTATATAATATTCTATCCAATCGATATACTATAAGATTCTATATTGTAGACAACATGTTTATTTTACTTTAAGGTAGCACACCTTATTATTTTCCACCCTCATATCTTAGGCTGATTTTGGTTGCAGCCAGGAATCCAACATTTTTTCCAAGGTGAAGGCCTCTTAACCCGACATTGTCTCTTCTAAAATCTTGAAAAATCTTGGAAGGTGAATAGATGTGATTACAAATATATACTACATATGAATATCAGACCCTAATGTCGGTATTAGGTGCATTTATAGTCGGCTCTTTAAAAATTTATAACTTATACTCATAGTGTCCAAATAATATATTTAAAAGTGCACTAGAATTATTTTCTCTTGCTAGTAAGGTCCAATAATTTGTTGGATGTGTACTAGGAAACATCATGTTGCAAATCCTTAAATTAACGATTATGGGTGTTGCTACTTTAAGTCATTGAAGTAATTTCTATTGCATTCAAGGATAACCAATTAGTAAAGTGCAAATTCACCAAGAGTTTGAGATTAATTTTTGCTTTAAAAAATTATAAATTGGAATTTACAATTTATTGCATTTGCATGTTGTGAAGAAATTACATGGATATAATTTTTGAACCCTTGAGGCCTCTCAACTTCTTCAAAACATTATTTGGAAATGTTTGTATGTGTGTGAAATTTTTAATTTTTAATCATACAAAAATAAAGAGTAGTCTATTTATCATATTTGGAATTAAATTTGACAATATTGATAGTTGAATTTTACATACTGAAACAACTATGTACGACAAGGTTTTTTTATGATTATTATTATAAAAATAACACGTCCTTTTAAGAATAAAATTTATAAAGAATGAAGGTTATGTTTTTTCAAGAATTAAAAATTGAACTGAAACCTAAAGCAAATGCATCCTTTTTAGATTTTAAAAAATGAACAATTTTTTTCCTCTTTAAGCACTATACATCTTCAAATATGAAGTTGTGAAATAGTCAAAGTTGAACCAACTTGACACTATAAAATATTTAGAAATATTTTTGTTTCATTTTTAATATCCTATGGTAGATATTATTGATGTAGTTTTTACAATATCCTTACAAATTTTTGAAACCATCCTAATTCTTTCATAATTAGGACCTCCAAGATTGGATGCACTAATTTCAATAATGTTAAGAAATAAATATTGAGTTACTATTTCATCCAATCAAAACACTATTTTCTAACGTTTTCAAGTTTTATGACAAAGTGGATTTCTTCAACCTATTCCACTCACATCATATTCCACTCTTGTCATATAGCCTAAATTTGGTCTACCCCTTTTTTGTGCGAATCTTTTAAAAATTTGATTTTGTAAGATTACACATTTAGAAATTTAGAAAATCAAAGAGTGTTGCAAGTACGTAGGAACTTCACTATAAAAAATTTGATTGAAAAATAATGATATTTTATTTTCATTTTTCCAAATTTGCAATCAAAATTTGAAGGGGACTCATTATGTCCTCACAGGCCTTGAGGGATTAACCATAGCTTTAGATTTTATATCATATTTCCACAAAAATAATGTACTTGATTTTTTTAGCATAACCAATATTACATTTTTCACAATTATGATCTATATCATTAAGAAGTGAGTTAATATTTGAATATATGTCGTCAATGACTTTTTAAAAAAAATTGATTTTCCAAAATTCATGGTGACTTCAAAATTGTACCAAATACTCTAAAACATATAGCTAGATTGTATCAAATAAAGAATTATGTTTGAAAAATATAAGATAGATGTTTTTGTTTGATTTTAAAAATTGAATGGAGTTTATAGAATGAAGATTTATTAATCACAGACATCAAATAGAGGAAATTGTATTTCACATTCGTTATAGAGTCAATATTTTGTGATTAATATTTTGTATAAGTTATTTCAAGAAATTAAAAAATACTAAACAAACTTCAATATTTTCTAGTGTTTCATTAATTTTATGGAGTTTTTGTGGCACTCTGGAGTCAAATTTACTATTTCAAATTACAATTTATCTATGTTTGGTATTAAAAAAGTAGCATTTTTAATATTTTATTTGGATAGGTTCCTATGGTATGAATTTTTTTAATGATTTAATGATTTTTTTTAAAATAGGAAAAACATAATACCTTTTGGGGAATATAATATTTATTTCAATTGGTGCCCGCATGCAAATGTTATGGCACAATAATGTTGTGGTTCTAGTGGGTATGACTTTCATGGTTAAAGAATGACTAAGGTAAGAGGCTCTGAAATGGAGCAGGTATTAAGAACGGACCCTATAATGGTAGGAGGCCATGAAATGGACATGAGTTGGTTCTAAAATTGACATGTAGTCATTGAATGAATCAAGGGAAAAAACATTATCAATTGCAAGAGTCAATCATTCACTTTCCCCATCTTTCTTTAAAATTGCAAGTGAATTGTTTATAAAAGACCTAGGGTCACAAATAGGGACCTATGACCCAACTCGTTTGAAAATTCATAATTAATTCAAAAATGCTTGGAAAAATACAAAATCACTTGTATTAGATTCCTCATCTATTTCTCTTTGTCTGAAAAATGAGCTAACATAATACCCGTCCAATGAAATACACAAAAAGGCAGACCAGCCTTTAGATGTGCCATTTCTGAGCCTCTTACCTTAGTAGTTTCAAAATTTTCCCCAAAAAATTTGAAATAAGGTAGGAGTCTGTTAAAGCAACTCTTTAAGAGCTGATTGCATTTTCAAGGAAGCTAAACTCCTTTAAACAATTTTCACTAAATTTTACTAAGAAGTAAAATGGATTTGACATCTAATTCAAGTTGTTTTATATTTTTTGGACCTTTGTGGAATTAGTTACAAATTTTTGAAGTTGAAATGCTGTGGTTTCTAATAGCGCCCCGCTCTTGAAATGTACAACGTTGATACATTGAAGAAAGTAAAATGTACCTCCGTGTTAGAGGTTGCTTTTAGAGACAGGTCACTTTTACAGATCCCTACCTTACTTATGACTCACAGAAGACATGTGATTCCATCTCTGAAAAAGAAAGAAAGGAAATTTCATTCATGCATATATAGTTGCTACATAACATTCATGAGCTGTGAGAGCAGCTGCCTTGCCTCTAACGGAATGATGTGGTATATTCCACATCATTTCATCCAAAAGGATGAAATGGTGTGGAATATTCCACACCCCAAATTAGCTAATAAGCCACGCGTCAGTAATGTCAAACTTCTGCTCAGTGCCAAGGTCATGACTGCACAATCGGGTTACTGGGAAATTGAACACCTTTAATTTAAATAGTAGACAAATGAATAGCTTTAAGCAAATGACAGTCAATTCATTGAAGTCAATAATATCAATGTTTCAATTCTCTTACATTGCTTTAAAAGCCATTCATGTTTTGTGATTTGGAATTAGAAGACAATTCGTTATGTACATATGGGGTGGTAGGAGGTAGAACAACCCATGTGGGATATGTAATTTAGAGTTTGTAATTTCTCAACCGCTCATAGTTAAGTCTAAAGTAGGAATTGTGTTAAAACTATAATTTTAGACCTCATTTAGGCATAGTAAAATAATTTTTTCCAAAATATTTTGAACTAAAATGAGTTGGAGAATCAAATTAAATTTCATCTCCAAAAATCCGTTTGAGATTGTAATCTTCCACTCAAAAGTTATAGACAAATTTCATAGAGGGATTTGAAAGGATTTTTTTTTGACATTTTCATACATCCTCTCTGAAATTTGTCCATAACTTTTGAGTGGAAGATCTAAATCTAAAACGGATTTTTGGAGATAAAACCTAGCTTGATTCCCCAACATTTTTTAGTTCAAATGTTTTTGAAAAAAAATATTCCACTATGCCTAAATGAGGTCTGTAATTATAATTTTAACACAATTCCTACTTTAGACTTAACTATGAGCGGTTGAGAAATTACAAACTCTAAATTACATATCCCACATGGATTGTTCTATCTCCTACCACCCCAAGTGTACATAAAGAGCTTCTCTTTTCTAAAAGAAACTCAAAATAAGTTACTGATGACAAATGGTTAGATTTCTTTGGTATAATATTCAATAAATTCTTTGGGTTTTGACAGAACATCTATCTCTAAAATTATTTTTTTGTATATTTTGTCCTAGAATTAGCCAAAAAAATAGATCGCACCATAAATGTACTGTCATTGTCTCGGTCCTGAAGCTTACATTAATAATACTTGGATGCATTTCGTGGATGAAGACTTCAGAGAGGCAAAGGCAGCCTCTCTAAAGGCTCTTGAATGTTATGTAAATGACAAGAAACACTGAAATGAAGGATTGGGATGCCTGAATCCGTGGTCATGGCCCTGTCCTTTCAGGGTTCCTAGTTGTAGTAGGTATTGAGGACGCATGATATGGACCTTACATTACATGTTGTTTTTTCCCAAAGAATGGTGTCAATTAAAAGGTGAGAAGGGGGAAGAAAACAATCAGTCCGGCTCTAACGAACAGTTCAACCTGGGCGGGAGGCTAAGAGTCAAGTGCCATCACTACAAGGGAGCAGTGTCAATTCGGACATTTTTTTGTCAATTTTTCTGTCAATTTGGACATTTTTTGTCAATTTTTTGTCAATTCGGACATTTTTTTGACAAAATTCTGTCAATTCGAACATTTTAGTCAATTAGGACGTGTCAAATCGGACATTGTTTTCTTGTAGTGCATCTAGGCCTGTGGAAATTACCGGAGCAAAAAAACTCGTTTTTGCACCACGTATCGAGAAAATCTTGACAAATCTCTCTCTGTCTATCTTTGCTACAGTGCTCGTAGAAGGTGAGAGTATGGTTTCTCTGTGCCATGCCGGCATGAATAGCATCACTCCACGCAAGGGAGCTGATAAGGCGGAAACTGGGGCTCTCTCTTTCAAAAACCATCCTGTTGTGTGCACACCCTTACATTACATGTTATTCAGCCCCTATGGAGGACTGCGAGTTTCCCAGGGTTCCCAGACTCCGAAACTGTCTGGAACTGTGCCGCAGCAGCTGCGTGATGTGGCCAAGCGACTGCCACGTCATACAGAAAAAATATTTATAAAAAATAAAAATAAAAACTGTTCATCTTGTTTTTCCATTTTAAGATTTTAAGATTTTTTTTTTTTTTTTTCAAAAAAATAAATTCTGACAGCGGCCGTTCTTTTGCTGCCATGGGGAACAGCGCCAGGAACAGGCCCGAAACGACCCTCCAGACCCCCAAAAATCATCTAATGATTTACGTACTTGTAGTTTTTTTGAGAATGTACTTTAGGTTCAAGACCTTATTTAGTGACCCAAGTTTAATAAAGAATTCTATGACTCCATAGTCCATTCAAGATCAATAATTTAGCAATGATGAAGCTAAAAAACCTGCCCTAAATACAGTAAAGTATTTGAGACATTCATGTCTCGTTGGAAAGAAGGCCAGGGTACTAATTAAAAGAGAATTTTACTCCTTTTAAATTTAGAGAAAAATCATATAAATGAAGGGAACCCAACTCAAGTGAGTCAAATTTAAAGCAGGAGCAGATCACAATTCCAGGAACTGAACCCTCATTCATTTGCAGTAACTCTGAACAGTACTCATATTGATGGGAGCACATTTTTAGGGCCGGGGTGAACTGACCCCCTCGTTTGTACTGCCAAAGTCCATCCAGGGGTGCACATAAAAAAAAGCCCCCTATTTTGTGCCGTGTAAAATCTATTTTCTAGAATCCCCCTAGCTAATTTGGGGCCTCTGATTGCAAATATGAACTCAGAATTTGCAAAAAAATTTATGCATGGAAAATAAAAAATTTCAGGGTTTTCCCAGGGGTACGAGCGAGGGGGTCAGTTCACCCCGGCCATTTTTAGTTTCTCTTCCTAATTGTGTGCATCCTCATTGCAGACTGTATGAACGGCAGAACTCTATCAATGTGGTTGGTGGTCATGTAAGCTTACTTTGCCCTTTGCAGTAAAATTCCGTTATCATTCTACTAAAATCACAAGGTCCTCTGTAATATCACATTTACACTGTGTGATATTACAGAGTTCCAACGGTCTTTGCACCTCTGTAATATCGCACAATGTAAGATTGTGAAATTACAGAGGTACAATGATATTATGAAGGTTAAGGTTTTCTTGGCTTCACACTTTGTTTCACTTCCACTATTCTATGATTTTCTAAGCTTTGAGTGTTCCCGATTCTAATGTTCTATTCTTACTATCAAATGATTTGAAACTTTTGTTGGATTGAAGCAATTTTGGATTCCACAACAAAGTATTTACAAAGTCTTTGCAATTTGAGAAATTTGCATTTCAATTCTTCAATTTTGGTCACCGTTGGTTGTGAAGGAAGAAATCTATCAAGTGGTGGTGTTCTTGAGCTCAACAATACCTCCCAAGGTATCTTCTTTACATTTATTTTGAGCAAATTTGAATTCATATAAAGAATGGTGGTTTGAACATTGAGTTTCAACATTGAGCAATTTGACCTAATGTGAGTAACTTAACCCTAGATCACAATTTGGGTGAAAAATAGTATTGTTTTTGAAGTGCTATAAATCTAAATGTGACTAAGTTATACAGATCTTAACTGTACAATCATGTAGTACACATGTTGTAGATGTCATGTACCAAATTTGAAGTCATTTGACCGCATAGATTGCAAGATTATAATGTTTTAGTGTTGAAAAAGAATTCTGAAATTTTCCTAAAAACACATTTAGAGGCCAAATTTGATCTCTAAACCTAATCAAATGAAAAAACTTTAAACTACAAAGTGATTCAAAACCAACACGCAAATGCATTGGTGAAAAAAAATTTCATTCAATTGACTCAATGTGTTTGCAAAATGACTTGCAAACGTCACAAATAGGCAAGAAAAGTTGCAAAAAACACATCTACAGTTGAACCTCCTTCTAATAGAATGCTTCTCAGTCATTGACAGCTTCTTCGATTGATGTGAAATTTTAGCCACACTAACTAGACTAGTATGCGCTACTTCCCCCCAAAAAATTATTGAAATCAAACACTATATGAGGAAGATACAAGCCGCCAAAGTTCATTGTAGTTGCACAATGACGGGATTTTGAATTTTGAATTGCTCCCAAACATTCAAAACAACTTGTATTGACATGAAAATTTCACCACAATAAGTAGACTTCAAGGGATTTTAATCCACCAAATTTTATTGAAATCGAACATTGGATGAAGGAGATGCAAGCCCCCGAAGTTGCAGCCATGAAGTGCACTTTGGTGAATCAAATTGAGCTTGTGAACTTCGATTGGCTTTCATAAAATCATTACATATTATATTGATTTAAAAATTTTACCACACAAACTAGAAGAAAAGGTGCAGATTCTCCAACAAGTTTTATTGCATTTGGACATCGGATGCAAAAGTTACAGTACTTTGAATTTAACTTAAAACTATGTGAAGACACTTTCTGTCCTCTTGGGCGGTCTAGGGTTAAGCTTCATTTGAACAATTTGAGTGTAATTTGGGCTTTAATTTAACTTAATTCCAAGAGATTGACATAATTAGAGCCAAATTGGAGCAATTAGAGCATTCTTAGAGCAATTTGACCTAATTTGAGCTTAATGTCAACAATTTAACCTAATGTGAGCAATTTGAACTTCATTTGAACAAATTGTGTAATTTGAGTTTCAATTTAACTTAATTTCAAGAGGTTCACAAAATTAGAGTCAAATTGGAGCAATTTAACCTAATTTGAGCTTAATGCCAACAATTTGACCTAATTTGAGCAATTTGAACATCATTTGATCTAATTTGGGCAATTTGAGTTTCATTTGAACAATATGAGTCAAATGTTATCAATGGAATGTAAACTAATGTCAATAGTTTGACATACTTAGAACCTAATTTGAATAACTTTAGCATTTTTTGAGGCAAACATGAACAATTGAATATAATTTCAATGGTTTGATTTAATTTGAGCAATTTGATGCACATTAATTTGAATTTGATCAATTTGGCCAAATTTGACCTAAATTTTGAAATAGGTGCCAAACATCCAAAATTTTGTTATTGAATATATGTTGATGTGTTATGTGTTACGCAAAATTTGGAGTGAAGTGGAGCATATTCAAGGGGTATATACTTTTGGAGCACAAATTATATAGGTGCAATTTTAAGCCATTTTTTTTGTGATTCAAAAAACTTTTTCATTCTAAAGTGCGAGTTTTAGGATTTGTGATTGTCATCTTTTGTAGACTATGGCTTGAGCTTTGTTCACAATTGATGACTATGTAGATGTTGATATCAATAGTATTCCCAAAATCTGTTTGAGGTTTAGGTACTCCATTAAAAAGCTATGGACAAAATTCTAAAAGGGGTTGGAAGGAATATTTTCAAACCTCATTTAGGCATAGTAGAATTGATGTTTTCTTTGACATTTTCAAACACCCTCTCCAAATTTTGTCTATGGCTTTTTATTAGAGTCTCAAAACCTCAAAATGATTTTTTGACAGAAAAACTAACTTTTTTTTCTAACTTTTTTTAGTATAAAGTTTTTTGAAAAAAATCATTCTACTATGCCTAAAAGAGGTTTGAAATTCTACATTGAATACAATTTTTGCTTTCAACTTAACTAAAAGCGGTTGTGCTTCTATTAATCCTAATTTACGTATCCCACATGGATTGTTTTACCTACTACTACCCTATTTGTATAAATAGACTGTCTTCTCCACCTTGAACACATTAAACTAAATGGCTTTGGAAGCTAATTGGAAGACTTCAGAGTTGTCTAATTATATAGGTAATTAGCGTCTAAAGTTGGTTCATTTGATTTCATTTGTTTTATTTGCTAATTAATCACCATGTACTTTGAAGCCGGTGATTATTAACCATACCTTTGCTGCACTTTCACTTTTGAGTCCTAACGTCCTTTGCGAAATTCACACAAGTTGACATTGCCGTGCAGCTAGATTTGTCAAGTTGCCTATTTTTTATTAATAGACTAGTTTGGTCACTTTTTGGCGGCCCTCTTGAGGCTTGATTTTCTCTCTAATGTTCATTTGGTATTTGGAGTTTTTGAGAAGGTTTAAGATAAGTGACCCTATTTGTGAAACAATTTCTTGTGTGCTTCGTCTAACTCTTAAATGAAGAAGGCCTTATAGTGAGCTTCTTGGAGTTTACTCAAAATTAAACAAAAAGATCAAGTTTTGATAAGTTTTATCAATTTAAAAAAAAATTATATATGTACAAATTCAAACTAAATGTGTTATGGATCACATAAGAATTGCTTATAATTTGAAAGACTACAATGCTTGATCAAGAAGGTGTTAAGAACTCTACAATTTATTTGAAGACTTTATATCCTCTTTTTACATGTCAAATCTAAAATTGAGGTCATAAAAAAAGAAAGTTAAGAGACATAACATGCATAACTACAATTGATTTATGTCCTTTCAAATTTTGTTCTCAATTTTTTTTTAATAGATTTTCAACACAATCCTTCTAAGATTCACCTTCATCTTTAGGAGCCTCTAACACTTAAAGTAATCAAGATTTGCAATGAACACCATATACAAAATCTTCAATTAAAAAATCATGAACAATTTAATTTAAATCAATTCTTTTTATTTTAAAGATAAAATTTAAAGGTTATTCAAATTTTAAAAATCTACCAAAAATAATGCTTTAGTAAGATTTTTTTTTACTTCAAATTTTAGTTGATACTAAAATATGGTACTGTTGGCATTTAGGGATTAAGTAATGGGAGAAAATTAATTTTTTCCTTACACCTAGGAAAGTGTGAGAGAAAAGAATACCAATTAAATATTTATTTTTCCAACAAAGTGAGAATTTAATATGAATTTGTAGAAATTATTGCTAGAATATCCAATGCCATTAGTTCACTCTGAAATCGACAAAACATTATTTCATAATAATCATCTCACTCACTTGCATATTATCCTAAACTTTCTATAACATTGTTGCCCTAATTTTGACCATATTCTTTGATGGTTTTTAAAAGATATAAAATCCTATTCTCATCATTAAGTCACTTCTAAATTGTCACTTGGACACTCTAAAATCTTTATGTAGCAACTTCTATTTTTATCTAGATTCAACTCAAAACATGTACAATATCAATCATTGCTAATCTAATCGTATAATAATAAAATTTGTAGAAAAATGATTGCTTTTTAGTCACTCAATTATTTTTTAAACAAAGTCTCTTTCAATAAGAATGTGGTTTGTAGTCAAATACCGGTATAATATGTCTACATTCTAATTCATCAAGCTATAAATCTATCCCATTTTCATTTTTTGTATGAAAGCTTTTGTACTAAATTTCAACATTAACCTTGTAAGGATGCTGCAAACCTGAAAGGTTTGATGGATGGCTTCACTGTTAAATGTAAAAACAAATAATGCACCTATTGATCCTGATCAATAATCAGAGTATTTTAGTGACTACCTCGGTTATGAAGGTTGGTTGCCAAGCAATGGAAACTACACAGCATACAATAACTTTTAAACCATGTAGTCAAAAGTTATGAAAATTGTTGAAACTTTAAAGCTACTCCTCACATACATGTTGCGTGAAAACTTCAAAGAAAAAGAAAAGAGAAATTCCATTTGTAGTGAGCTATCCAAAATTGCTATGTTGCCAAAAAAATGCAATTTAGGGCTTTACAGGTTAAAGTACCCTAAAGTTCCAAGTAATATTCTTTTTTAAATATACTTGAAAAAAAAAGCTTTAAGTTTTTGGGGTCAATTGCAAATGTAGGATGTTAAACCCATTCCACAAAGTGGTACCAACACGGTGAAAATGCAAGAATTTTATCCTTGGGGGAAAATGAAGGAATTTTCACACATAAATTTTTATGCAGAATTTTTATTTTTCACACATAAAAAAATTAGAAAATTTTGAATTCTTATTTGCAATTAGAGGACCCAAATTAGCTAGTAAAGGTTAAGAACCCACCCTACACACGGCACAAAATAGGGGGGCAAGATTTCACTTTTACCCCAGAGAACCTGCGTTTTCAGCCTGCTGGTTGCACTTCGTGGGACGGGTTTACCAGTGTTTTTTTTTCTGGCGATATTCGCCGAATCCGTCAGAGCATTTGGCCATTGGGCCCAGCTCCCTCCCGATATCGACCTCTGCTGGGAGGGCACGCAAGGTGGCCTGTCGCCAAAAAAAACAACCCGGTTTACCGTTCTGCATTGCAGCTCAGTACAGTTTGTTCATTCAGGTGTTTCCATTCCCCTTCATGAGTCTTGAAAGGAATGGAACGGTGTCAGAGTTCCCACGGACTTCGTAGTACCGTCCCTCCGAAGTCGGAAGACCCAAAGTTCGAAATTCCAGCAGAGAGGTGATATCATGGAAGCAATTAACCGAAATTTCAATGAAACTTATAACTAAATAAACCTCCGACTTTCTGTCAACAGCTACGAGTCAAATTAATTAAGTGGGTTCATTGATAGCAGGCGTGGCGACCAGTCTGTACATTGACCATCGACCTGAAAACCTGGCCCCCCCTGCAAAAAAAATCAGATATGGCGTGCCTGTTGCAGTGATCTCCACGCTTGTAAATTATATCATTTGACATGAATGCGCACAGATAGAAATTCTGCTTCCAGTCTAAACTTCGCCCCTTCAATTCAGACTGTCAGACGTGCCGTGATTCAAAACATACGCAGTTCAATCGTCAATAAGTTACAACCAGCTGCAAAATTCACAGCTCTAGTCTCGGCTCACGAAATGGTGGGCGAAATTAAAGAATTCATTTTGATTGAAGTCGCATCAGTTGAATTGCGGTAATACTTACACTCAGAGTCAATTTCTAAGTTCTCGGCGACGAGCACTTCATTGCTTGTGGACGTTGGCAGAGAGTTGGTGTGCACGCTCGGGGTTGATGTCTTGGATTCAATTCTACCACTTGAATGTGTAGTTGAAAGTTCGGCGATGAGCTTAATCGAAGCAAGATCTGTGCATGCCACAGGCGCGGCGAAGTCGAGCAGATCAAACTCTGCTGCTAGCTAGCTAGCTAGCTCGCTCGAGAGATTGATTGAAAGTACGCAAATTTGTGCCGTTAGTACTTCACAGTGCACACAAATTTGTATGTAGGGCGAGTGAATGATGTCAATACTTTGAGCGATGTTCCACCAGAAGTCGAGTGAAGCGTTGCATGCAGAGAGCTGTGAATTCCAAATAGGGATAGGCAGGGTCAGGAATGGGGGCCATCTGATTGACAGGTTCGCGCGAGCTTAGCCATGATCGATGGCACTTGTAAAGAAAGCAAGGCAGCGCTTTGTGTCTGGTTCATTCTCATTGCTATGGAGAAGCTGGAGAATGCATGTCCGTGATTCATGAGTAAAGATGAAGAAGTACATAGATACAATTGATTACGACATGAAGACGATCGAGCAAGGCTGGACTTCGACATGACAACTTCAACGTGAAATTCGACGAGCTCGCAACGCTACAACTGTGAAGTGGGATTTGCACAATGCCTGCGGGAAGGCTGCAGCTGCAAAGTCTCCTTATTGTAGTCTTGCTTAGCCTACATCACCACCACATCTCGGCCACACCTTCCGAAGGTGCAAGCTCTGGCTTGAATCCTTGTATTTCTCCTGGTTACCTGCTTTGCAATCTTTGCTATCCTTTGCATTCTCTACTTCAATGCTTCGGCTAGTTGGCTCCAGAGTCGTGTTTCTGAATGATGGACAATCACTGCGAGGATCTAAGAGTTCATGCAAAGCCCAAGTTACTTTTTTCAGACGGTATTCGGCCATTTTTCTTTAGTGCAATAGCCTATGACTAATATGAATTCTAGACTTTTTATACCCAAGTTAATCAGGTATCTTGAATTCTCACAAGCAGTCAGTGTAGCTGGCCAAGCAGTTTTAACCCAGGCTCGACATTCTTAGCCCTGGCATATATAATCAGGTCAATCTTCCAGTGGAGGGAGCTCCAGAGAGAAATCTTATTGACTGCAGTGAAAGGTACTTGAATGTGAGCTGGTGTATTGAGTGGGTTACGTTCGCAGCTGCGGTGTTAGCGCAGGTCAAGGACATGTGGAAGGGAGCACCTAGTGTGGTGAAGCTATGGGTGGAAGCGGTGGACGCCTGCCATGGCCCATGGCCAGGCATCGGCTGTGCCCTCACCGACAACAATAACCCCACCACGCAAACGCCCTGTTCGATTCTCAGCTCCAACTGCACCGTCATTTCTCTGTACAGTCTAAGAATTGTCTCCTCGTTCCATCTACTTTCGAGAGCAAGAATGAATTTCACTTGGGAAGTTAACATCGTGGAAGCTTGACAAAGTGAGGCTGCTCAAAAGATTTACTAATGTGTGATGCTGGTGATCGCAGGAAAATTCCAAACGGCAACCTCACGGGCGAGATTCCTCTGATTCTCGCCGGACTCTCCAGCCTCCAGCACTTGTAAGCATCACTCGGAGCTTGGCACTGGGCACTTGTAGTATTGAAATACTCCTAATATGCAAGTCTCTCTCTAAACTAATTTATAGAAAACGGGCTATGGAATGAAAGAAGCTCCACTTCCATGATATTGAAAGACATGAATCAGGCTCTCACTCTCTCCGGACTCTTCCGATTGATTCTTGCAATTTCTGAGCTTCGCATTTGCGGTATTGACATGCTCGGATTCTTCACTCGAGAATGACACTAATGGAAGCTGTGGTGTAATGCGAACAAGCAGGGACCTGCGGGGAAATTTGTTGCGAGGTAGGGTGACGCCCGAGCTCCTGGACAGCTTCCCCAAACTAACATTCCTGGACTTATCATTGAACTACTTCACCGGGACAATTCCGAACTCTACTTTTGAGTACGACGCATGGACGAAGAATTGCTTCTCCTCTTCGAGCTCCTGCCATCTCGCACCTCAGATGCGCTCCATCGCAGAGTGCAAACACCAAACCTCCCTTGAGCTTCAACCCTGCGACCCCTGGACTCGCACTCACCTGCTTCTCCTCATCATCCTCGTCCTCGTTTGCCCCGTCGTAGTAATAGGCGTCGTCTCGGCCATCGCCATCTACTACTGGCGAAGTCGATCTCTGCAAGCGGCTCACTTCTGGCAGCTCAAATCCTCGATGCGCGCAGTCGACGTCGAGGATCTGCAATCCACGACTTCCATTTGCAGACAATTTTCCTACCAGGAATTGAACGCTGCGACCACGGGGTTCCACCAGAATGCTCTCTTGGGCAGGGGCGTCACGGGGTTTGTGTACCAGGGGAAGCTCGACGACGGGAGCAAAGCGGCGGTGAAACTCTTGAATACACGAAACTCTGGGATGCTGATCAACGAGGAGTTTTGGAACGAGGTGAAGGAGCGGGGGGCCATCCAGCATCCCAATGTGGTGACGCTTCGCGGGTTTTGCAAAGGAGTTGGAGGGAGTGATCCCATGCTGGTGTGTGAGTTTATGCCTAACGGCTCTGTGCTTGATGCGCTTCTTCGTGACGACACGCCGTTGAGGTGGCCAAGAAGGTATAGCATCGCCCATGGGGCTGCGGTAGGATTGGAGTATCTGCATGAGCATCGCACGCCGGCGATCATTCACGGCAACCTCAAACCGAGCAACATTCTCCTCGACAGGTACCGACCTGTTCCTGCTACTGAGTTTACATTGGCAATATTGTTGTCAGTTGAATTGTATTGCACCTGCAAGATGTTCGGAAACTTTTTGGTGATTACAAGAGGAAGTAGTGATTGCAACACATCATCAAATTTTTTGCAATGGTTTAGTAGCGATTCCGTAGTTTGCCTTAAACTCACGGGCTATTGAGAATAATTCGAAAAGTCCTGCAAACTTGTTGCAAAAGTCTTGGACACTGAATCAATGCATTTCTATGCCTAAACTGTATCAGAAACTACTGCAATCTCAGACAGCTGCAAATACATTGCACAGTTTTGTATAAACCATTGCAAAATTGTTAATAGATTTCTCGCAGTCATTCCAAAACCGTTGCAAAAAACTATTGCAATCTGTGCTAGTTATCGTATTTAATGTTGAAGAGATTGTTCACTGCTTTCGTTACAGAGATTACACAGCACGCGTAGGCCACTTCGGCTCTGTACGCGTAGCGAACGTCTCCCAGCGTGCAGTAGTGTCAACATTAGGGTTTGTCGACCCGGAGTACGGGGTGACAGGGAAACTCACGGAGAAGAGCGACGTGTTCAGCTATGGCATGCTGTTGCTGCTTCTCGTGAGCGGTAGACGCATGCTGGAGTCTCCCCCTTCAGGAAAACCCCAGCTGCTCCATTGGATGCAGCTTCTCGCAACGGCGGAGCTTTCGGAGCTCGTGGACCCCCGCTTGGAGGGGAGCTACGACAAGCATGAAGTCAGCCTGTGCGCACAGATTGTGCTCTTGTGCACTCGTATCCAGCCTGAGCTTCGCCCTTCCATGAGCGAGGTCCGACGCATTCTGGAAGGGACAATGCAAGTGCCGATTTCCGGAAGCTTGGTCAACACGCCCATCACGTCCTCGCACACCAGCTTCGTCTCTCTCAGTCATTTCTCCGGGAGTTTCTATGGCACGAGCGGAAGCCTTTGAAAACGGGTTACGTACCCATCATTTTAGTTCTTCATGCAATCGGACTGAATTAGGAAGATTGAGAGGATTGTGTAAGTTCGACAAGTTTCATCAAAAGTGGTGGACGTCGTTGAGCGTCAAGATCATTGAGCAGAGGATTAGCAAGCATTTCGAAAATCAAGGTGTCAGAAATTTCATTCCGCCACTTATGCCCATTTGGCAAGTGAGCGGTTATTGTTTTTATTTCGCATTTCAAATACCTATAGCAGACACCTAAAGCAAATGACTCGAAAATGTTTCTACACTGAAAAATGCATACACCTGCAATGAATTTGAGCGACTAAATTTTTTTCTCTATTGTATCTTCTTCAATCAGGTGTTCATGTTCTGCAACGCAACCACTGCAACTGTGAAATCGTATTCACAACCTACAATCAATTCGACACCCATAGTTTTGAGGTGCAAATAATTTGCCTCCAGTTTAGTGTTCCACCGCCGTGCTTGCATACTTAAGCCCAGCGGCTTTGACCTGCACCACAACAAATGAGTGAACTTCAAACTTGTGAACAAGGTCCCGTAGATACTTCTGAAGTTACTGAAGCAGCACGTAGGGGTCGTGAATAGTGCAGAGGTCGGACCCAGCGTTCTACAGGATATTGAAGGTGATGAAGTCCAATCCAGAGTGAAGACGATTCTAGTGTATTTATAAAATCAACTCCTAGGAGATCCTATTTTCGCAATATCCGAGATTGCGCAGTCTTAGGGTAATATCACAAACATCTCTCCTTTCTGCAACGTAGGCATTGGATCCAAATGAATGAATGGATCAGCACTGGATGAGCGACCTCAGTACATGCTGACTCACTAAGAAGTCTGAACCAAGGAAGCTGAACCAGCGGAGCCAGCTGAGCTTCTTGAATCTTGATGTACGCAGTAATGTAGCAGCTCTCTTTCGTATGGCCACTGTTACACTGAGGTAGAGCTAGCAAAGCGTGTTCAGTCATGGTATACTTTGCAACCAAACATGGTGCAGAGGCAAGTCTGCAAGTTATATTAAGCATTAATATAAGCTAGCTTTGGACTGTCTGAGAGAGTACGAGTTCTGTGCGTAAAGTATGAGTCCGGTGTCAGTATGCTTGACGTAACGCTGCAGTAGATTCAACAGTAGGGGTTTGTGATTTAAGAAGGTCTTTCTGGGGTCTTTGCAAGGTAAATCCAACAGGGGTACTTCATCAATAAGGCCTACAAAGCATTGGGTCCAGGATGGAAGAAACCCTGTACTATGCCGCGTTTCCCCTCCTGCTGGACCTTTAGTAACAAGTAACTCGTTAGAGCAAGGTACAAAGTAGCTAGAGCAAAAATGACAGAAGTTTGAAATTTGCAGAAGACGGAGGCTGCCCTGGAACAAGTAGACTACTCGCTCCTAAGTTATTGTGCGTACCTTTAGCTTGACGTAAGAGATGGTTGTGTCATTTAGCAAGTACAAGGTATCAAGTCTGTTTCCTGCAAATCCCATGTTGGACGTTCCAGGTTGCCGGATGAGGCCCAATGACTTCCCCGATTGGGCAAACACTGCAGTGCACACACAGAGCAATGAAGATCGAATACATGAACCGACCGTGTCCTTCGAATTCAAACAATATAGCAGAAAGGAATTCCAATATGCTATCGTTCTCCGAAGCTGCAACCAACCTTGGATACCGTCCACAGTGGCGACATAAACTCGTTCCATGGTGTCGACCTTGATACCATCCGGAATTCCAAGGCCCGGGCCGCTACCGTCATACACTCCAACAGATGCGAACAACCGTCGGTTGAACAGGAATCCATCATCACCAACATCGAAGACGGTGACTGAATGTGGCTTTCCTACGTCAAATTGTCCCGAGATCCTGTAAGAGATGAATCCCGAACCAAATTAGGTAAATGAGCTCTCAAGCATCGTGACGTACATGCGACATGAGCACCAAATCAAAGCTACGAACTAGAACTCCAACATCGTCACCCTTGTGACATGAGCACCAAAAAACAGGCTCACGAATCGGAAATTAGGGCTACGAAGTAACAGGAAAATCGTCACCCTCGTGACATGAGCACTTAGAAAACAGGCTCACAAATCGATAATCAAAGTTACGAGCTAGAACTCAAACATCGTCACCCTCGTGACATGAGCACTTAGAAAACAGGCTCACAAATTAGGAA
The DNA here is from genome assembly GCA_951230915.1 of Antitrichia curtipendula. Lineage (NCBI taxonomy): Eukaryota > Viridiplantae > Streptophyta > Bryopsida > Hypnales > Leucodontaceae > Antitrichia > Antitrichia curtipendula. The sequence goes on along the minus strand of OX579638.1, from coordinate 4,824,107 downwards.
TCCCGAGATCAATGTTGAACATACCCTGTTGCAAATCCGGTGTCGGTGACATAGAGTCGCTTCTCGTCGTATGAAAATGCCAATCCGTTGGGCTGCGTGAATCCATCGGCCACGGCATCCACGACGCCCGAGGCGCTAATCCGGTACACCTGGTTGTTCACCTTGGGCGCGGTTCGGAAGCCCTGTACATTGCCATAGCTCGGATCAGTGATCCATACGGAGCCGTCGGTTTTCACTACCACGTCGTTCGGACTGTTGAAGGGAACTCCGAACCAGTTGTCTGCAACGACGGTTTTATTCAAGGATTTGAGGTTGATCCGCTGGATGAAACCTCCTTCGGTTTCGTTCCCTTGCTGGCATACAAGCAGATTGCCTTGGTTGTCGAGCACCATTCCGTTCGGCACATCGGATGTGGGGGAGTTCAGAATTGTCACGACCCCCGTCTTCAGGTTCACTTTCTTCAGCTGGTGTAAACATCAGAAGGAATGAATTAACAAAGGAAGCATAGAGCTCGTTTCTGCATATACTGTATACATATTCTCTTCGCTATTCTTATTTCCAAGAGCTGTATGGAATTGGTGCAAAGGTCACCGTGAAAACTTACATCAGCGCGTGCGTTGCCATCGGGACCGGTCAATCTCCCAGACGAGAAGTAGAACTCGTTCTTGTCAGGGTACCAGACGCCACCCTCGTGAGCATTCGTCTTCACGAGCTCAACCAGCTTCGGCGACGAACCCAGAATATCCAAAAAAGCTGGATCACGCACCTGCAATGCCACACGAGAAGACTGAACTCGCTGTTCCCACCAAATATACCAAATGAAACATCCTTTTAAATTTGAATTCAAATTTGAATGTACCGCAAACTTTGGCGCACTGAATTATGCATACCACGAATCTACAGAGTGCGAGATCTTTAGTGGCGCCGGTAGGAATGCTGTTGATTAGACTGCCTTGGCGCCAGTAGCACGCACCGGATGGCAATTTCACTGCTCCTTCAACATCTGAACCCATCACATACCCGAGTGATCATTTTGTGTTGCATTCAATCATTTCAAAGGCTAGCCATGGCGAGCCCTTCGAGACAACGAAAATAATTGACACAACTGCCGGCACTAGTGGATGAGAATTGACAGAGGCTCCTAGCTGGAACATTGCAGGCGCACCGCGCACAGCGAAATCAAACATTCAGGTCTGCTTCAAACATTGATCTACCAGGCCGGCAACTGATTTCATATTCAAGTACAGGCGGATTAAACAAGGATTCTTAATTGCGCACGTACTACTAGCTAGTGTAAAACCTATTCAACCGAGTTCCGGATCTGAGTACGTACAAATGGCCACCCCCAAGACTGAGCACATCACTGCCAATCGCAGGACCGTGCCAACGATCTCCATGGAAACAAACAAAGCGTCGACCTACAGTTGCAACAACCCATGCTCAGCTTGCAGTGACTACCTTTGCTGTATTATACGCACTTGAATTCTTCCTCTCCGTCCGAAGCATTCAAAATCTCATTCCAATCCCAAGCTGCACGTGCAAGTTGCTGCTAAGACCTCTAGCGGCGGAGTTATTACAAATAAGTAGCTTGCTAGCTAGGACTCCACGTTATCAGGTCTACAGGTCGTTCATAGGTCTTTAGTTACTATACGTTGACAAAGTGGTTGTCTTTTCTGTAGTAACCAAGCTAAATTCATCGTGCACCAGTGTTCTTTTTATGCACGATTTTTTGTCAATTGGGTACAGTGATGTTGACTATTTTTTCTGAAGGAAATTTTTATTGTGGGGATGAAAATAGCCAGATTCCTGCTATATTTTAGGACCAGTAGTCAAATTATACTTTAGATATCACCTAATTTTCATATAGATATCACCAAAGTATCACATGAGTATTGAAGAAACAACTGGCTCCTTTTTCCAAAATGAAAAAGAAGAACACTGCCATGCACGGTGGGCCACCGAATTACTTTCAAGCAGTGAGTTCAGAGGTTCAGGGTCGTCACGCTGGTCTCAGAGTAATTGAAGTCAAAGTAGTCGGTCAGTCACACGCCCGGCCCTGCCTCACAGACTTTCTTGACGGTGGGAGAACCCCTCTTGTTAGTTTCCCTCGAAATTGCCACTGAATTTAACCCCTAACCATCCAGACCCTTCTCCAGAATTGACGATTTGGGAAAAATCATTATAAAGTACTATTTGGAATAATATTTTGGAATTGATATACAAATGAAAGTTGTAGGTTGTGAATTTAAGATTCCATCCGTACGGTTAGATTCACTAATGCTATCACCAATATTTTTTTCTAAAAATTTTGAGAGGGAAAATTTAAAATTCCTCCAAAATTCGATTACAAGCAAAATATTATCATTTTTGGAGTAAAACTTGTTGGAATACATTTGAAAGGAGGTTCTCTTGGTATGGTGATTTTTTGGAAATTTTGTGTTCTTTATATCTATGATCTCATTTTTGCAAATCCAATTTAGAATTAAAGTTATTGCAATTTTGGCTTGCTCAACCATTTGACATTCTTCCACATTTGTAATTTTAGAAAAATCATGCATTCTAGTAACACCAAATCCAACCATTAGATAGGACAAGAACTAGATAAAGTATCTCTACAAATTAGGATGACTTTCATCCAAGCATCAACAAGCAAGAAACAAGAATATGAATCTGTGCATCGTCCAGAAATGGAACATCAAAGCGCTCCAAGGTTAAACCGGACTAGCTAGAAAGTTGATGAAAGAGCCTTAGCTTCTTCAATTATGTTTTGATAGGAAAAAAATGTCCGGCACACGGGTGGGATGTTTGAGGCTAATGGAGTTTGGCCAAGGCATGCAGAGGATGGGAAACATATACAAATTTTAAGTGATGTGTGCAATAACTTATAGTAACTAAGCATTTTGCACACGTATGCTTTTTATGTGGTGGTGCTAGAAACTATATAGCCTAACTGGAAAGAATATTTTGGTACAAAAATTTCTTTTAGTTGTTTACACTTGACAATGCCTCCATCATTAGGCAAAATGGTTAACAAAGACCCAACTTGTTGGGCTACATGCTCCTTGTGGGGGCCCTTATTTACCATTTTGTTCAATGATGGGGACATTTTCCTATACAAAATGGTGATATTAGTTGTAATACAACTTTGGCTCATGGATTTTTTTTAGAATAATAAAAAATAATGGTTAGTTTACATCAAACTATGATTATAATTATCTAATTTTGGTGCTTAACCTCTTAAAGATTGTGGCTATGTTTTTACCAAAAAATGCTCCAAAACTTCCATTTCTAGTACAAGCACCAAATTTTAGGAAAAAAAAAAAGTATTATTGGACATATGTAATCATAGGATCTTGTAGTACTATGCCGGTTTGAAAAGATGTGGAAAAAATTTCAAAAATTTCTACTATGTAAATTGCAAGATATGAGCGTTTGAAGTTTTTTTGTTTTTTTTCCCCTGACCAATGGCCTGGTGACCGCCTTAAATTGAAAATGGGTTTGAGGGATGTGCCCCTTCACTATTCTAGGGCTGTAAATGACAGTGGTCCCGTCACAACTGCATTTTGAAGGTTGATGGCCTTCGAGTGGGTGGGTGATTGACAATGTAAGCATTGGCATTAATTTTTTTTCTCGTGCAGTTCATTAGACAAGGGCGTTACAAATTTTGTTGTCATTTAGACAAATTGCTGCCATTTTTGTTGGCATTTAGGCAATGGTAAATGTTTTTATAGGACCTATAAGTGTACAACAAGAACTGCAAAGAAGTGCAAATGGCCATACAAAATTTCAACTGAAAGCAATCCACTCATGAACGATAGAAAGTTGAAGAGAATTATATTGCAAGAAGAGTACATATGAGAATGGCATGAGAGGTGAAAAAATACAGAAAGTGATCTACAAGTCTACAAATGGAAAGAAAGCCCTCCTTTGCAAAGTCCTAGACCTGCAAAACACAAAACACACTCTGACGCTCAAGTAAGGAACTATCTACATTGTAATCTTTGCTTTATCAACTACATTTCTAAATATACAACAAATACTCCTTCCTTGCAAAGTCTTGCACCTGCAAAACAAACAATGCACTCCAACGTTCAAGTGAGAAGCATGACACATGAAAAATATACCAAGCACGGTATACAAAAGTGATTAGAGAACAAAATAAGGAGACTGAGAATAACATGTAAGGTTGAAGCTGAAACCACAATAGACACCATTAAGCATATTAGAATTTTAACACTTACAACCTTACACTATTGCACACCATGCATATAAACATAAGCAATAGAAAACTAAAAAAAGTTCATTGAATGAAAATGTTGTAAAGTCAAAGTCTACAACTAGACACACATGATGGAAACAAAAGGGCCCATGGTTAGACTATATTCTACACAACTAGAATGCAATTGAATCACCAAGCATGGATGTATCATGGCAATTTGAGCTACTTTCACATACTCACTAAAATTACTTATTAGGGCAAAGTTTGCATTGACAGTCCTCCAAAGCTTTGTCAAGGAATTGACAATGAATGGTGGTTCCACTGTTGTCATGGAATTGGAGAGCATGGCCAATTTGAAAAGAGCCTATTGACACTCCGATTGGAAGCAATCCAGTAGAGGTGGAACAAGCTTACTGCCTTCTTTTCCTTGAACCCACCTGGACTCACCAACAAGTTTATTTAGGATGTCAAGGTGCTTGTGGAATGTCACTTTACACCCATTCTATAGCCAATATTGTAGGTAAACCACGCCCAATGCGTTCATGATCTCATTAGAAGGAAATCGGGATTTCAGCTCCTCAATGATCTGTTGTACAACACCTATAGGAACAACAATCAAAACCAAACCTCAAAACAATAGTCAAAACCAAACCTCAAAGAAGACAGAGAAAACAGACATATGCACTTGGCCAACAAAAAAATATAAGAAGATTGTACGTACTTTTGTCTGTTGGGCTATAGGAGAAAACAAATAGGAAATACAAATGAAAGTGAAACTTAGATTACCTTAGCATACCTCAACGTACCTTTGCTAGAGTTGGCCTCCTCAAAACAAAGTTGAAGTGGATTATCTACGCATACCTGGAGGTTTAAGGTGTGGTGGCTGTTGGCCACCCCCCAAAATAACTAAATTGGAAAAACAAAATTTGAACTCAAATGCATGGTACAAGCTTACGGTCAGCTACATACTTACAAGCTGCCAACATGGTAGCCTTAGGCCACCCAAAAAAATACAAAATTGGAAAAAGAAAAATCCATCACTAAACCTACTACGACCTTACTTTAAGCTCATTATTTGCAAGTTCACAATGTAGTGGCCTCTGGCCACCCAAAAAACAAATTTGAAATAAAAAAACAAAACAAAAAACATCACTAAACTTGCTACGAGCTTACCTTAACCTGATTACATACAAGTTCGTGATGTGGTAGCCTTTGGCCACCTCCAAAAAAATCCATCAATAAACCTAGTACAAGCTTGCTTTCACCATAATACTTGCAAATTCACAATTAGGTGGCCTTTGAATACCCCCCCCAAAATATGAAACTGGAAAAAAAAATTCTGCTCAATCTGCTTACTTGCAAGTCTACAAATAGGTGGCCTTTGACCACCCAAAAACAAAATGAAATTTGAAAAAGAAAAAAATGAAATACCTGTTACTACCTTATTTGAACCTACAATAGAGGGAAGTTGACAATGTGGTGTCTGATGGCCACTGAAAGAAAAAATGAAATTGGAAAAAAAAAACAGAATGAAATACCTGGGTGCACTTTACTTTAACTATACTTTAAACCTGCATACCTCGAAGCTTGCGTTTGGGTGGCCACTAGCAAAGACAGTGGAAATTATAATTCAAAGAAAAAACGAAAAGCAAATACCTTACAAGCCTATCAAAACTACACACCTTACCCGCTTACCTTAACTTATATACTTGCCAAGGTTGGCCAGGAGACCACTACAACAATTGGCACTGAAAAAGAAGAAAATGAATCACATTATCTTTGCATCTTCATCCAAACAGACAAGAAACTCAAGTGCAAGACAACTATAAAGACAGGAGAAATATGAACCTTTGCACTTTGCTTTCACGGCTCCAACGATTTTTTTTAATAATTCCTAGATAACAAAGTGACCCTCATGCTTGGCAAACACAGTGTCATCACCCGTAGCAAAGGCCAAGTGCAATGTCTGCTCGGCAGTGTTCAGATCTATTGACATGGGCACCCATTTCAAGTGGACTTGCTCATGTGAGCATTGCAAAAGTTGTTTGAAGGACCAAAAATCTTCTATCACAAATGCTTGTTCTCTATCTACTTACAATTTGAAGAGTTGCCCTTGACACACTTGCCAAGTTGCCACAAAATCATACACTAATACATCACGCTTTTGAGTAAACACAACAAGATTGTCGATGCTCTCCAACAAAGGCAAAAGACAAGCCATGTTGAAAACTACCATTACAAAAAATATGAGGCCTCCGGAAGGCCGTTAAGCCTGGACCCCGTAGTGATACTACGGAGTTTTTTTTCAAAAAAAAAAATTCAGAAACTGAAATTCTGACGTGGTCGAAGTTCCACGCCAGCGCTGACGTCAGCGCCACATCAGCGTGACGTCACTTTTCAATTTTTTTTTTCGGGAAAAAAAAAAAAAAAAAAAAGTTATTTTTTTTCAAAAAAAAAAAGATTTTTTTTTTTTTTTTTTTTTCCCGTTATATCACCCGCGGGTCCCGAAAATCAGCACTCACGGCATTGTTGAGGCCTCATATTTTTTGTAATGATACAGGTCAACAAGCTTTGCCAAGATGCCTTGGGCTTTGAACCTCGTACATTTCTGGACAACATAAACAACACAAGAATAATCATCCACTTAGCCAATAAAGAAGTGCCACAACGATCAATTAACAACAATCCTTAAGCAGAAACTAATAGTGTAGGAAAACTGAACTGCAATTCAATGACAGATAGTGAAAAGCAAGCGTCAGCAGATCATTTGGTCAAAAGTTATTGATTCTTTAGTATTGGTGGCGTTGACGTTGAACTTTGCCACAATCGATTGGTACTTGCTGAGGGGACACCTCAAAGGATCAATCAATAAAATCCACCAAGTGGAAACATTTTTCAAGAGTTTTAGCCCTTTTGTTTCCATTATTAATGCTAAGGTATGGAATTCAACCGAAATTCTTGGGGCTTTGAGCAAAATACTTGTAACAAACGTTTAGCAAGTCTTCTATGACAGATATGATGTCTAAAGAGGACAAAGTTTTAAATGCCAAGTTACATTTGTGTGCCATGCAATAGACGCTCTGCAAAAAAGGATCGTAGTTACTCTGGATTTGCTTGGTCACTCCAGTTGTGTGACCTTAGAAGGCGGCCACACCATCAGCCCCAAAGCAAATGAGTTTTGTGGAAATTGCTTCTACGGTCATTCCAACTTTCACACTCGACAGAAACACGATCAAAGAAGTGAGGTTGTCAGCTGAAGCTCCATCAGTCTCTAATTTGTGCAAGAGAATGAGCATTGGAACCCAAATCTAGTTTTGGACAACGTAATAGTGCACAACAATGTAGCTCCTATTGTCTACATTAGTAGCCTCATCAGTAGTAAGGGCAATGTATTGGGCAGACAAAATTATAGACTTCATTTTCTCTTGGACAATTGACCACATCTGAGAAGCTATGATCCACCCAATACCCTTAGTCTAGTGTATTTTAGGCATGTCAAGCACGCAAAGCAATTCATAGAGGAAAAAGCATGAAGTAAATTCGGTCATTAGCCTACCACCACTCAAAATTTGGAATAATGTGGATAGTTGGATGCATTTCTTGTGGGACTCCATACCATTGTTGAAGTTCACCTACTCCTAGACAGAGGTGGGCCGCAGCATGCATACAATAACAAATATTTTTTGTCCTTTGCTTGTTTTTCGTGTGCTTGTAGCGCATACAGATTGGGTCCCATCAAGTAAGGTTTCTTGCCCATGTTAGTACAAACACGACAACAAATCATATGGAGGACACCGTCATTTGCTAAAACCATCTCCGTCTAAGGACACTTTGTTGACCATTCCATTTGGAATTTTTATGTCAGATTGTAATTTTTGTTAATACGTTTGGGGGGCGGAGGAATCCGAAAGTCTCCATTACCAGACAATTCCTTGCTCTTAAAGGGGACACGGAAAGTCCGTTTTTGCGGCCAAAGTCTAGGCACTGGAATCATCGCTGGAAAGTAGCACTGTCCCTGGGGGCGCACACAAAAGGACCAAATAAGATTCAAAGTTTTTCGACGCTACTTCTAAGCTTGCATCCACAGACACAACAACGTTGCGCATATAGCGTTCCAATCAAGGGCATCAATGTTTGGAGTAATGTTGTCATGGTTTATAAATATGCTTTCCGTGATCCCCAAAGCGTCACCATTGTCAACGTTGCGGGAGTGCAAAAAATCTCGTTCACTGCATTTCCTAAACCCTAAACAAACCTCCAGAATGGTGCTCGCCCTCCATCCTGTAATTGCATAAACTCAAACAAAAATCAAAGTGCACAATTAAGGAAAACAGCGCAATTGAATGACAACGTCTAGCCAAGCCATTGGATTAAAGGAAACATAATTGGAATCAAGGCAAACCAATGATGCATTGAAGTAACTTAGCATTGTTCAAAATTTGCACACAATTGATCAAGCATTGCTAGGAAGTGCAGTGAACGAGATTTAGCAGTTGAATTTTCACAATTGTGGCAACAAAGGCACAAGTCACGAGAACCCTGATTTTCATTTGGCCTCCGCGCAACATCCTCTGTGAGCAAGTAGGCAACGGAAATGTTGGCACTTGCAAGCAACTGGGCAACACAATGGATGACGACAATGAGTGCTCTGGCATCTCACACTGCTGTGGAAACAGAAATTGGGAGAGAACTAGCACAATCGCCGTAGCCAGTGTTGCAATCAATTGCAAGTGACTAGCCTCAACTTGTTGAATGAAAGTGACTCTCATGGAGCTGGTGATTGCAAGAAAAGTGCTCTATTGGCAGTTTGGATTTTTTTCCAAATTTTAACCCATTTTTTTTCTATACGATTGAGGTTGCCCATTTTGGGGGGGCATTTGGGCCTTATAAGCCCCCTCCCCCCCCCCAAAAAAAATGGTTTGAAGTAACAAAATCCCTTTTTGGGCCTTACAAAAACCCATGCAGCTGCACTTCATAAGGTCACATTTGTATAAAAAAATGTCTATGTTGTTGGTGCTTCTTTGGATTCATTCTTCAAGGCAAGTTGGCTACATGCTTGAAAATTTTCAAATCATTTGGAATTGTACAACATATAGGAAAAAAATAGTAAGTAGAAAGAAGTAGAAAATGATTCAAAATACAAAATTGTTAAGAATTTTGTTATAGAATCCAAAAATGTCAATCCCAATGGTTGAAATGTTGTAATAAACATACTACATCCTCTGATTTTATTTTTTTCTAGGAATATTGAAAATTGAGTAAAATAAAGGACTTCAAAGTTTATTTTAGGGTAAAGAATCTACAACTGTCCACAAACTAAAATTCCTCATAACTTTTGACTTATTGATCAAAATGGATGATTAAAAGCTTTCCACATATATATAATTTTAGAAAATCAATTTCAAATATTTGTTTATGAAAAAAGTGACTTTTTAAATTTGCCCAAATTGTCCATTTACATTAAAAAAACAAAACATATTAGGTCATAATTTTTGTTTCATATTTCCAAATATCATGAAATTTAGTGTACATGAAAGATATTCCTTGTTTCCACCTTCTATTAAAATTTCAGCCTACAATATGCAAATCTCCAGTCACAAGTACCTACCTAAAATTTATATGTTGCCAAAAAATGCATGCTAGTCCTTTAGGGTTAAATAGCACACAAATTACTTCAACTAAAGCAGCCTACATGAGCAACACTAATTTACATTGTTTAGATATTATACAAATTTGCAAAGCACTCTTCTATGAAAACTCACAATACATGAGACAAAATCAATATAATGTGGTTTACACTATTTAAAAAAAATCTCAAGTAGTATAATTATCATCCAACTTTCACCCAATTTTCATTTAAAATCCATCCACATGTTCACACTAATTAGACCACATTCACCCAACTTTCATCCAAATTAGTGTGAGGGGGTTGTACTTTTCAAACTCTTACACTAATTGAATTGTGTGTTTTGCTTATCGTATGGAAAATTTAATATTTCTTGAAGCTGTTGGTGAAATTATCAAATTTCAATGAAACAAGTTCATAATTATAACAAATAGCGGATTTTCATCCCAAACATGGATGAATGTAGAATGTTACAGTAGTGCTTTAAACCAATACTGTACCGGTATACGCACGCCATCCAAGCACTTTCCCCTGAACGGACCCTGCCCAAGTGCCTTCAAATGTTTGAATGCTGCAAATTCTCAAACGGGCAGTCAGGCACTTTTTGAGGGCAGAGTCATTGGGCTCTCTCGCGAATCTCGCTCGGTTTTCGCAAATTTGAATTTGCCAGTTTCCCTCTGTTCCTCGCGCGGCTCTGCGTGAAGACGATCGCCATGGCCACAGAGCTCCTAACCCTAGCTGATTCGATTTTGTTCTGATTTCTTGTGCACGATCGTTCTCGTTTCATTCCTCTAGCAAGGTCCTTGAAGAGCCAGGAATCGACTGGATTGAGGTTGTTACGCTTTTGCCATTTCGCCAAAATGCATCCATTTTCGTATCCCATCCTCGAGACGCCTGAGATTCTCTCCTATCTTCTGGCCGACGCGAACATCGTATTGGAGGAGCAGCATTTGGTGAAGCCTACCACGGAAGCTATATGGCCCGTTTACGAGAATCTGGCGCTGAAAACCATGGGAAAGACACGGTGCGTACTGCATTTCCTCCGCTCTCCGTTTTTCTACTTTCGACAGCTATGATTTCACCAAATGCTTAGGCGATGAGGAGTAACTCAATGTCTGTCTAAGCTCCATTACCGGCTGCGCATGTTCAATGTTACATCACTTATCGAAATTAAGTCGTTGTTGCTTTGAGTTATGTTTAGGCGATGAGGTGTTGCTCAATATCTATTCAAGTTCAGTATGCCGTTTGAGCATTTAGCGTTACTATTGAACTTCAAGTATATCTTACGTCTCTGTCCGAGACGAGAATTTAGGAATGCAGCCTCGTGTATGTGACTGACTTCTGCTATTCTCAAAGTTCGCCGTGCAAAATCTGACTGAGAAAAAAACTAACTAACGGTGGTAGTAGGTAGCATTTCAAATTATCTTCATTAAAAAGTACCCTGAACATTTGCGGAGATGTATTCGGAAGTCTGATATCATGGAACTTTCAAGAAACAGGGACGAGCTGCTTCAACCAGCATTTCATGCCATGGACAAATTAGATTACCCTGAGCTTTACGAAGAATCTATTGGGATTTTGGCGTCTATTCGTGCCATCTCTAAACTAATGGCAGTCACTGGAGTAGCCGACTTTTCAACAATGGACATCTTCAAGCCTGACAGCGTGCGCACCATCACCAACCTGAGTGCTATCATCAACTTACTAAAATTCAAGTGAGTTCCCTGCTTCACGCTCTTGTTCCCTGCTTCATGCTCTTGAACATTCACTGTTCTCTCTATTTTCAAATATCTAAATTTGAGTTCCTCTTTATTGGAACAAAATCGTGCCTGAATTTAAACTCACTGTCGATATTCAATTCAGTGTATGACTGAAATCAACGTGATATGATTTGATGACTTACTACTTAGCTGCAGTTTTTGAATACCTACTTGCATTTGGAAGCAAGTGATGCCGGACTTTGCTTTCACATTCTGCTCTTCAAGAGCTTACCGTGTATCACCTGCTCGAAGCGTTGAAAGGTGCTCAAAGTATTGGAGCTCTATCTAAGCAAGATATATATGTGCAGGCAGGGACGTGATAGAGATTTAGAGGGTGTACTGGAGGAAAGAGAGCGAGTATGCTCCCTTTATCAGCAATCTGTGGAACGTCTAGCTACGGTACATTAACACCTCCTGTCCTCGCCACGTGCATATCGATCAATTCCATGCGCGCCAGAATTTCTACGATTTAGCCAGAGTTTGCCTGGGCACCACAGTTTTACAAACCAAATGTATCTCACAATGAAAGAATTACCAGAAATTGCTACTGACCTGCTTGTCATACTTAGGTTTTCCTTTCTAACGCTGAAGAATTTGTGTGCAGGTAGTGTAAGCTTCATAGTTGTCCAGTCCAGTCAAGGAGCAACAGGGGGAGGATTTAGTTCTTTATAGTTTACAGTTTTTATGAACTTTTTGATGGTTAGTCATCGTTGGTAAATGTTGGTGCTGATGCAGCTAAATTCTGAGATCGAAGCTATAGAGGCAGATAGACGCGCACAGCAGCCAGCAGTGCAAGTCCTAGAAGCCGAGACAAAAGAATTGAACCAGGAGATTCAAGTTCTTAACAAACAGCATGGAGCTCTAAATTCTGATATTCGTGCTTTGAAACAAGCAGGCCAAGCAGTTGCAGAGGAGGTATGGCTAAATCCTCTGCATCAAAGTAGTATTCTTCAACCTCTGCTTCTCTAGACTGCATTGATCGCTTACTCTAAAAGCTCTCTGCTGATTTCGCTTCATCTTAATATCTCCGATTACCCGAGATTTTAACATAGGGTAGAGGCATTGTAAAATCGAGCTCTCTGCCATCTCTCGTCAAATCGAGCTCAGTTTGTATGTTAGCCACCGCTCTGTTGTTACCAGTTTTTGCTCGTGGTTTACAGCTTTAAGTGGGTTATGTACTTAATATTATAATAACCATCTAGGCTAGCCGTTAATTCCGAACTTTTAAATTTTGTGCTTGGACCATCTACCTCTGCTTACAGATATATAGCAAATGCTCTCCGACATTGCCTATGCATGCAAGTACTTGTTTTTTTCAATCAATAAAAACCGTAACTGTCTTTTACTCTTGATATTTCAGATATCAGCGGAGAAGTTTTCATTAATCCAGCTGAAGGAGGAACGAGATAGATTGAAGATGCAAATTGTTCAGTCTCCACAAAAGTTACAGGTATTACCACTTGAATCCGCTCATTGTCATGAGGAAAGAGTCTGCTTATTGTCCAAACTGGAGTAACTCACATAGCCAGAATGAGCTTAGTGTATTGCCCAATTCCTAGGATTTCTATATTGCAGGCTTTCTACATTGCAGATTGGACAAACTATGATATTTTCAGAGGCAGGATTCGGGTAGACCATATGTCGTAATGACCATTAACCCGTTGGGCTTATTATCGTGCAGAGATCACTGGCAGAAAAAAAAATCGCCTTGATAAGCTCTAAAGCTTCAGCTGAAGAGGCTCAGCAGTTGCTTAATTGCTGGAAGGACAAACTTGAAGCCTACAATAAAGTAAATCTCCCCTCCTCATTTTTCATGACCAATAATTATAGCTGTATATCTCCTAAACAGTCTGACTGACACTGTTTTGAGCGCTCACGCAGGTTGAAAAGAAGCTGAAGAAATTTCTCGGAATGTTAGATGAGCTTGAGAAACTGGTGCGTCCTCATGTCGCTTTGAGCCTACATTCAATCCTTTCGTGATGCTTTCTTTCCGGTCCAAATACATTTTCATATACTTTTTGAGTTCATTTCAAGTTCAAGGTGATAATCTCCCACATGTATCCTGTATTACAGTTCTTAAGGTTGGAAAACTCTAGTTTTGCAGTGGATTAAGCAGAAAGCCACAGTGAAGGAGAAAAAGGCACTGAAAGCCCAAGTCAAATCGATTGAAGAAGAAATTGAATCTCTGGATACGGAGCTGTCTCAGTTGAAGTTTCAAGGTATGACTTTGCCGTTGCATTAGCTTAGAGCTATGAGTGTGTTATATTACTAGTAACTGCTTTACTCATTGTTGTGATATGGCTAACGTCAATTTGTCAGTTTGACTGCATTTCGTTGTGCATTGTGTTCTCTCTTATGTGGTGGTTTTAAATGCACACTGATGCAGAGCAACATTGGCTAGACCTTACGGAAAAATTGGAGCAGCAGGGACCTAAAAAACTGCAGGAGGCCCAAAGAGAGCTTAATGAAACCAAAGCCAGTTGTTTACCACTGCTTGCTCGTATAGATGAACGTGGTGCTGCTATTCTAAAAGCTGAAGAACAGGTACTTTAATGTGGATACATTTGAATAGGAAAGTGATTCTATTCATTATAGAGCTTGCTTATCAACGCAAATAATCAGGAAGTGAATATGCTGGGATCCTTTTATGACTGATCGTTCAATTTACGAAGTTGACCTCCACGATAGTTGGGTATAAAGTGACAGCTGACTGTATATGCCAATGTTAGCTTCTGGAGTTTGAATTGCGACTCGGTATTTTGTTCCTGATTTTAAACCTAGCGTATGAGATTTCTCTCAATCATCAACTTAAATACTCCGTACATGTTTTTCTTGGCCTCCAGACCCTAAGTTCTAGTAGTTTGCATTTTTTCTCAACGTCACTTAAGATCTCATTCAACCTCTGTGACAGGTGAAAGAAATAAGATTGAAGACGGAGGTCATGCACAGGAAAAGAGATAGCACCATTGCCCGAGGTGAGGCAGCTGTTCAGAAAATCAAGAAAGAGGTATGTCTGCTTCCGTCGCTTCAATTCTTTAAGAAAGTTCAGAAAGCATCTACAGAGTCTAATTTGAGTTCTGGAGTGATTTGCCAGCCCTTCATTAGATTGTGTATGAGTCACATGCTTTTATATTCTTCTACTTCTGTGACAAGATGAGATCCGACTGCCTGCTGCGTGAATGATCTACTTTGCTCAATGTAACTGTGAATTAACAGTTCTCAGTTCGAAGGACATCGATTAAAGTTTTGGTGGGTATTTGCAGACGCTGCTCCACTTTCGTTCGCTATTGGAGCTAGGCCCTGCTGAACTTGTTTCTGTAGTTAGTGTAAAGTAAAACCTTAGGGTAGCACTGTCCTCGAATACATTCTGAACCCGGATACATTCCCATTTGCGCACCTTAGAAAATTTCTGCCTCAACATCATTCAGAATTGTTAGTCATAGGCATCGTGTCGCCACTGCTTTTTCTGTTTGCTGATATCTTTTTCAGAAGGGGCGTGATTTCCTCGGCATCCTGTCGTCTCTGCTTTAGAGGCACACCGTGAAAATTGGGAAAAACAATCAAAGGTCCCACTCATTTTCCAGGCCACACTGTCACCAGAATACTGCCAATCGTGCTGAGTTAATGAAACTTAAACCCTGGTCTGACGAAGGAGGGATACAAACCGAACAGAACTGCTCCAGCCAAATTCCACATTTAAGATTTTCTTCACGGATCCAGCACTTTTCACTGAAAGAGAATACCAGTATGGGAACACGAAACTTGAGAACTGCTCTGGGCTGTTCATACGGCAGATTTTCAACCAAATAAAAATGATTTGCAGCAACGGCCACCACTCTTCCAGCGTGGTCAATGAAAATTATAGGTCGGGAGGTCTGTGCCCAGTTGTGAATCATAGGGCAATCCTCGCTGAAGAGGGATTTATGGCAAAAAAGTGGGTTGACCACGGGGACGGAGCTTGACGAGCAGGGCCATTTTTTCTTCCATAAATTTCGATGAGAGGGGCTTGCCTCATGTCAACCACCGATGGGAAATGCAAAAATGAATGACAATTGGGCAAATGTTGTGCTAATCATCTGTTAGGGCAGATGAGAAACCCATTATCAAATGATGGTTATTTCTGCTAGCAAGGGATTATAGAAAATAATCTACCTGGAAAATGAACGGTGCATTTCTTGGCGATGGTTTATGGTGAGAGTATATGCCTTGAATTCAAAACTTTTTGTATGCAAGCAATGCCTGTATCATTATTGAGGTTGCCATGAAATTATAGACGGAATAGAACGCCTTGTTGTGCAGTGCATCCTCTTAAACCAAAGGCCCCAATTTGGCTGAAGGAACAAGATGGAAAGAAATGAGTCAAATTTGTAATGAGGAATGATTGACATGGTTATCTAAAATCATCTACATTAACTGATACAAAGAACCCTTCAATTCAAAGAACCCTTCAAATGGAAGGAAAACCACTATAAAACCATACTTTGTTCATACGGCTTAGATCAAAACTCACTATTTACTTTCACTATTACACTTTGCCACAAGAAATTTGCATATAATGTGATGAGAATGATTCAATTGATGAGTGGAGAAAGACCATCTTTCTTATCCTACAACACCAAATACATCTTTAACCCAAAGTGCTCTCGCAAAAAACAAAAAGTTCAATTTGGAAGCTAATAGTTGATTATTGCAACTTTAAAAAACAATAACAATGAAATTGTTTGAATGTGTGAAAAGTGTGCTACAATCAATGGTAGCATCATGCAAGTAGAAGGTAATGTAGAATGCATCATTTTAAAGGTGAACGCATTAAACAAATCTAATTGTGCAACAATAGTAAATAGGGATAGACATCCACAAGTAGATATTGTGGTTGTCATAGTTGTTACAAGAAATGTCTAAGCTTCCAATTCATCTTATGAATCTACATTGAAAAGTGAAATAGAAGCTTTTGGTTCTTCCAAATTATATTATAACCTCTCAAAGTCAATAAAATATAGAAAGAAAAAAAATTCTATAATAAATGAATTCATTTTTTTTTGTACATTTTATACAAAAAGGAAAAGAAAAATATCCATAATAAAAAGAAGGTAATTTAAATTATTTACACAAACAAAAATGTTTTCTTAGAGCTATATTTTATAAATGTCTAAAATTATATTTTACAATTTTACACTATCTATTGAAGAATGGGAATATCAAAGATATCATTATTTACCCTTAACAAAAGAAATTGAATAGTAGAATCATATTAGAAAATTTATTTATAATTAAAAATGTAAAACTATAAAAATCTAAATTTTGGAAACATGAAGATGCCTCTAGCAACTTTGATTTTTTGTACATACCTCCTTCCAAGTGACTATGTATGGATTCACAAATAAATGAATTTGATCCTATAGATGCATTTAGATCTCTAAACTTGTTGTAATTTGTTTTAAACTTCTTGTTCTCATGGTTCAATTGAACATCGAAACAAGTAGGAGAGCACTCGAAATGTGAAGGAAAGCGTTGTAAGTATTACATGCTTCCATTTTCAAATCTTGGAGTCACAATGTATTTGGAAATTAGAAAACACATTTGTTCAAAATTCATTAGAAACACATTTGTTCATTAATGTGTACCACATTTCTATTAGTATATCAACTAAATGTTTCTTCCCTAGTTTTGTTGATATAATTGTGGCTACAATTGGTGGTCAATTATAGTATGTGAATTTCAAGCATATATTACCTTTTTCAAGTATTTATGTGCAAGATGAATTTGGATGAAGATAATTTCATTTATGCCTCCTACATCAATTTCAATGAAGTGAAGTTGTTCCTCTTTAGGGATTATTAAAGTGTATAATTTTCAAAGTGGCATTTTTAAAGTGAATAATTAGAAAGGGTTGTAATTCCAACATTGTTGGCGCCCTTATCATTTTTCTTAGAACGTGTTTTTATAACTAAATTTGCTTTTAACAATATATCTTGGAAATCAGTAGTATGATACACATAGTTGAGGATTGATTTTGTAAGACCAAGAATGGTGCGGTTCTATACTTCTATACTTATTAATGAATACAAAGTCCTTGAAATCTAAAATAAATTTGTAAAATGGTCAGCATGATTTGATAAACGTTTGTTGAAATAATCTTTGGTATGTTTGAATAATTTCCTTTAAGACTTTGTTGTATTTTTCAAATTAAGTGTGACTAAACTAACTTTCATAGGTATAGGATTTTTGATATTTTCCATAGTCAAAGGCCACATACTTCACTAAAATTAATAACATTTATTCAATTTGTTTGGAATAAACTTCAAAATCTCCATTTTTATAAATTAAGCTTTAAGCTCACTTTATCTAGGCTTAAAGCCAAAGGCTCATCAGGTCGCATTTCTAGGCTCACATCTTAATATTTTTGGTTATGCTTCCTCTTTTTCTAAACTATTCCATACTCTTTATATGCTTTCAATACATGTAGTATGAGAAAATTGTTTAACATAAACATAATATATTTTCTTACAATTTTGGACATGAATTTGTATTAATGTCATTTATCAAATCTTGTATGCACCTTGAGTCCTTGACTACTTGGAAATAATTTCAAAACAAATACATATAAAATTTTAAGATTGCTATGAGCTTTTTCTTTAATTTTGTAGTAGCTGTAAAGTAACAAGAGTAGAAAATCCTATATTGCTTGTACTCCCCTCTAGTTTTATTTGGGGTACAATGATCTCAAATTCTAAATTCTCAATCCAAAATGTAGTTACATTCTTAAATATCAAAAATTATTTGAAGAATAATAAAAATATACTCCTAATTAGTTATAGAATTAAAAGGAGTCTTATTAATTCCTAAAGATATTTGATGTTTTTAGGCCCAAAACTACTTCACAAACCCTAAACCCAAAGCAAGGCTAAAATCTTCATTTATATTTATTCATTAACAAATCCAACCATAGGATACTTTAGTTAACTTGTAAGAGTACACTCTTCTAAAATTTTAGATTAAGAATCCTTACCAATTGCAAGATTGAATTGCTTGAATTTCAAAAAAAGTATTTTCAACTCTTCCCAAATGGTTAGAATTAATCTTTCAAACTTTTTACACAAAAATGTGTAGATCCTACAACTTGTTACTCTCCATAATATGTTCAAGAAATAAGTTGGAAATACATATAAAAAATTTCAAACACAAAATGTTTCATATTCATGCTTGAAAAAAATTGTAAATAAAAAGATCTAGAGTTTGATTTAAAATACTAAATTGTAAAGAATTTAGTTATGGAATTGAAAAATGACAATCCTAGTGGTCGTAATGTTGTCATAAACAATCTACATCCTATTTTTTCTATTTTTTTAATAAAAATATAAAAAATTGAGTTAAATAAAAGACTTAAAATTTTACTTTAGAGTAGAGATTCCATAACTACCCGCAAAACTAAAACTCATAACTTTCATCTCATTAATCAGAATGGAATGATTCAAAGCTATTCACATATATATAAATCTAGAAAAATAATTTCAAATTTTTATTTTTGTCATGACCTTTGTGACAACCTTCGAACCTTTGATGGATGAATGCATTGATAGATGAAAGAATTTATGATGATTGTGTCATGACCTTTGATGGATGAATGCATTGATAGATGAAAGAATTTATGATGATTGTGCCATGACCTTTGATGGATGAATGCATTCATGGATCATGAACTAATTCATGATGAAATGTACACTAGTGGATAAGCAAAGATTGCTTGGAGATAGATATCTACACATGATGAATTTATGTAGTGAAGTTGACAACTCTACTTAGATGACTAGTGCATTGGAGTTAGACAACTCCTAGATAAAGACAAACAGATGGAACTTGGAGTTAGTTAACTCCAATTAGAAGATCAAGATATGGATAAGAGATTTAGATAAGATGTGATTGGGGAAGTATAACTAGGACCTTTACTTTAGTGGATGGTTTTAGATAGAACTACGGATAGAAAGCTAAAAGTAAAAAAGAAGTCCTCGTCTATATTAAGGACTAATAGTCTTTATAGATAGTCTTGATGATATAAGACGAAGCTTGGGGGTGAGGAGACAATCTCTTCTTGGAGATTGATCTCTCTCTATGGTCAGGTGGTTTGTAACAATTTCTTAACCCCTAAAGGACCAGGGAGGGGGTGGGGGGTGGGGGTGTTCCAAAGAGACATTCCAGAAATTGCAATTTTTTTAGATATGTTATTCAAAATTTTTTTTTTGTGGAACTTCAGCCATACAAAATTAAAGTAAAGTATTTTCATCCCTTTTCACTATGTGGATTGAAGGATTATAGCATTTGAAGTGAGAAAAAAAACTTTTTTTCAATCTTGTGAAACATGATCAATAGACTTCGGGCTCATTTGGAGTAAATTTTTGTTCTAAATAAACATGAGATTTTTGACCATTCAAAAGTATATAATATTAGATTCACTCCCAAAAAAATTTAGAAGAAAATATGGAGTCTAAATTATTCTAAGTCACCTTGCAATGCAAGGTGGTTAAGTGAATTGGCAATATTCTAGTCATTTTTTTGTGCAATGAGGAATATTTTATTTGAAATCCAAACAATGAAAAATTAGAGACAAACAATTGGAATATGTTCAAAAAATTTCAAGAATTTTGACTTCACCAATTGCAAGATAATAGGGCTTGAAGTTAGAAAAAAATGTTTTTTCTTGAAACTACCCCAACATAGCAAACAAAGTTTGACTCCTCTTAGAATGTGATTTGACAACTAAAATTTGTTTTTGTTTTGGACAATTGTATTCCATATTTTATTGGTTATATACATGCCAAATTTCAAAATTTGATAATCTTTTTAGCAAAAGATTCTCTAAAGATTCCCAAATTGCCTAAGCTGCCCGAAAAATTCAAGGCAATATAACTTTGATCCAAGTACTCAACTGGAAAAAAAAATTAGTTTTTCACAAAGGAGGTACATGTTTACACATTGTGACCAAATTTCATGAACACTTGACCAAAAATGACTTTGTAGAAACCCACCCGAGATTTCTTGCGTACATTGAACAGACACTTGGTCCTTTAAGAGTTAAAAAAATATTTTTTTTCGCTGCCCAAGTTGTTTACTAAGCAATGAAAACTATATATTATGCAATAATTTTTTAATCATGTAGTAAGAAATTATGAAAATTGTTGCACTTTAACTCCTAAAAAGAGAAGGAGTTCAGACAAAACACAAATGTGTTATAAAATATAAATTTTATAAATTTTTTGAAGTTTGCATCAAAGAAAATAATGTGAAGCATGAAAGATAGAAAGTATCGGTCCGCAATGACCCTAAACTACCAGATGATGGCGGAAAGGTACCCAAAGCAAATGCAGAGGTTGCGGGTTTGATACCTAGCGGTGATAGGTGGTTTACCTAGCGTGAAAGCAGACTTTCTTCTTGATGGAAACCCTCGCAGTGTGTTCTTCAACACGCTTGTGTCAAAAATAAATAAAAAAATAGAAAGTATTTGCACGGTCAGAATTAAAAAATTATTTCTAGATTCTCTTCAAATGAATTTTGAAGAGATAACTTCAAAAATTCACCAAAAATACAATCTCTACCTTTAGGATTTGAATTTTTTTTCATTGATCAAAATTGCGGTTTCTATTGATTTATGAAAAAATGCATAAGATTTAAAAATGAGAACACCAACACTTTTCTAAAATAGTAAGTTTTTCAACACTAGCCAATTTTAAACACTTGGTGCTATTTTTCTTATAATTTTTGTTTGACCATAGCGATCTTAGTTTTGAAAATAAATATTGAAAGACAATCCAATCTTATAGGGAAAAAAAAAAATTTAAGTTTTGTTTTGCCCCAAAAATTCTTCCCAAAGTTGGGCAACGACCCAAAAAAGGTTGTTTGAGCGCTTAGGGGTTAAAACTATTCCTTGAGCACATGATGTGTGAAAATTTCAAAGGAAAAAAAAATAAAAGTTCCATTTGTAGTGAGTTACCCAAAATTGCTATATTGCCCAAAATAACATTATTAACTTTGGTCCTTCGGGTTAAGAATCTTTATAATTAAGAACAAATGAAAAAAAATAATAATAAATGTTTCAAAACAATACAAACTATAAGAAGTGAGATGTATAAATAAGGATTTAAAACCTTTTTAGTATAATCTTCTATATTGATTAATTTGGCAATGATATATTTTTATCTTTGAATTGAAGAAAAAAAAATTATTTGAAAATTATACAAATTTTCCAATATTGAGGTTCAAAATATATTAGTTAAATTCAATAAAATTTGATCTACACCATTTTTATATTACAAAAATGAAATAGTATAATTGTCAAGATTCTAACTTTGATATATTTCTATGTAATTGTTCACCCTAATTAGATTACACTCATCCAAAATTAGTATAATGGATCTCACACTATTCAAATACTTGTATTAATTAAATTAGCTTGAATAATAAAATAAAAATTCAAGAGCCAACTTTAGGTTTAGAATTAATAATTTCATTTCATTTCAAAGAATATCTAATTTATTATAAATTGAAAATGAAGCCTATAGTGTATTTTTAGATATACTATAATATAAAAATTTGTCTTATTATGTAGTATTTATAAACTTTAATATATATATGAGGCAAATTTTAAAGAGTTTTTTTAGCATATTATGTATTTGATATGAACTTTCTCTACTTATCCTTCAAAAATTCTTCATAGTTATTTTCAAATCTTCACAAAAGAATCTGAAAATTTATAATTCTAAATAGACATGTGATTTCATCTCAAAAAAATAAAAATTATTCTTAATAATATAATTGGAAAAGGAAAGTATACAAAGTGAAAGGATTTTATAAGTTGACAAAGTGGTCATAGGCTCATCATGATATAATGATTAACATTGAAAAAACAATTTTTTACCCAAGAGCTTGAACAAAAAAAATTTCTTGGTCTATATTTTTTCATTTTATACCCATAGTGAATAAAATAAAGTATATCATCCATTGATAATATGTTTAAACAAGCCTCCTTTAAAATTACATTAAATTTTATTTTTATCTTATGTCTTATTTAAGTCTCATAAGCCATGGAAAGGACATAAATTGGCCTTGGTGTTATTTCAAAGTATACTTCTAATGGTTGTTAGACTTAGAAAGTGGTTCATAAATGATCAATCAATTCCTATAAACATTGGAGAACAAATAATTGCCAAAAAAAGACTACAAAGAAATCTAGGGTGTTTATCATTCATATTTTTTATCCTATACTTGTTTAAATTTTTTTTTTAATTATAGGATCTAGTCATCCATTTTAATCTTCTTTTGGATCAAAATTCCAAATCATTCTAATACACATTCTAATTGATATAATATTATGAACACATTGCTTTTCAAATGATTGCGATAATCTCATTTTTCCACCCAAAATTATAATAAATATATATATATATAAATAGAATATGTAATTTTATTACACTTGAATGTTATCAGTATTTCATCAATCAATTATATTTGAAGTCTAAATTTTGCTTTGCTATGGTGACTTGACTTGAAGTTCATTGCCAAGAGTTTCATTTGGGTGTAAACTTTTTAAAAATTACTTGAGAATTTTTTTGTCTATTCTTCATTGCCACTTGTCCTTGTTGAAGAAATTCCCAATTGATTGGATTGCTTATGTAATATTTGACAATTTATTTTCATTTATTACCAAAAACATTATAAAAATTATAATTTCTTAACAATACTTGTTTTTTCATTAATAGATAATGCAAAGTCACATGTAATAAAATTGAATATTGAATCTTGAAATAATGTTTGGGCCGATTGACACAATGGGATTGGTTCTTCAGCCTACAAAATGGTTGGGGTGACTGAAGGCAGCCTAACCTCATCTACAGAAACTTGGTCCAAATGGATGACCTCATGTGTCATCCACGTAATTCCATCCCGGTTTTTACGCACGAAGTTTCGTCCAGGCAACCCCAGCTTGACCTGGTGTGCGTCATGTAGACGACCGCTGGCCGTGTGAATTGGGCGCCGCCATCCCCACTCGTCAAACCCTGCTCCCCAGCCTGGACCCTCTCATCTACCGATTCTTTCACCTAAATCTACAAATTTTCCATATTTGATGATCATCCTCGTATTTCACCAAAGTTCGAGCAGTCCACATTGCTGTAGCGGCGATCCAGGACCAGCAGCCCTCATCTACTGATTCTTTCCGAAAATCTACAAATATGTAGACTCCAGCCTCACATCTAGGCCCGGAACTACTGTATTGGGCAATTGCGCCGGAGCCGGCCAAGTCAAGCGAAGAATAATGTTGCACACCGGGATGTCTTAAGGCTTGCTGGTGCTCTGCCTCGACCAGATGCGGGATTCCCGATTGGTTCGATCCACCCACTGAGATCATCACACTCGAGTTCGTCTCCCTGAGCTCTGGCTCTCTTAGTTACCAGAAACCTCGATGCGAGTTGTCGTAGCTGATGGGTTTTCTTATTGCCTTCCGTCAAGTATTCGTGTTCCTGCCAATTTGCGAACTTGTTGAGATGTAGGTACCGTTTTCCCCCAAACCTTCTTGGTGGTATTTCAGAGTATGAAGCTAGCGCACGACCGAGTCTTGAATTCGTCACAAAGTTCGAGCACAGTCTAGACGTAGGAAGAAATCACGTAATTCGGAAGGATCATACAAGAGTTAGTCTGGGGGTTCTCAATGCAGGTGTAGCGATGGTCGATTCTCGTGTTGACGATTTGAAACCCGCGGGGAAGGATTTTCGTGCAATTTCTGGTCGTTGCATGGAACTGTTGCGCTAGCTGTGATATAGTCGGTGCTGTCGCTAGAATTGCGTGGGTGGTGTTAGTAGGATTTGCAATCTAGAGCGTTTTGTTTAACTTGGCGCTGGGTTCTTCGTTGGGGGTTCGTTGATTGCTGTGTGCTTGCTGTTTTGGGGGATGCGTCCCCATGGGCAGGAAGAAGCCAAACCTATTCCAGACCGATTTGCGGAATGAACGCTCCCCCTACATGAATTCCCTGAGGAATTTTCCAGATGAGGACGAGCCGATGAAACTGAAACCCCTGGACAGTTTGCTCCCCGCGGGTTTCTCATGGGACCAACCGCGGTTGGCGCGCGTGGACTCATACCGAGCCCCACCTTTGAAACTGACACTCGAGACTATCCAAGAAGACGCACCGAAGCCAGTCGTGAACTATCTCCGGTCCAGGTCTCTTCCTGCACACCGCAAATTCGCAATCGACAGCTCCGGCCCTGACCTGCAACGGTTTCCGAGCTATCGTCCAGAGCAAGGGGACTACCTTCCCGGAGCGTGTGCGGTTACCATGTCCGGTCCAATTTTGCCTTCGAAGTATGATTACGATTCTGCTCCCAAGCTTCGACGGTCGCGACTCTCTACTAAGATTTCTAGGATGCGAGATGCGCTTCGGAGTAGTCGGTTTCGGCAAACTGTGAACAGTATGCTCTCGAGGATGAAACCTACTCTGCGAAGACAACTTTGAGCGTAGAAGCAGAATTGGGGCAAATTCCTAGTACGCACACATTGGAATTTTGCTTCAGAATCTCGTACCTGTTCGAGAAATCAAGGAGGCGTAGGCAAGGTATGGCTTCTCTGGTTCACAGGAGGAATCCAAAATATGGAGTTTTTTGAAGAATTTCATAGTCGTCAATGTCCAGGGATGATAGAGAAGCATACATTAGGAATGGAATTTGGACACAAAAGGATAATGATTTTCCCAGTTTCCATATTGGATTTGTCCTGTGCTGTTGACTGTGACGGTTAGCATTAGCAAAGGAGGTAATTCAACTATAATTGGATTCATCACAGGAGAAATCCAAAAATGTCCATCTATGGAGTTTTTGCAGAATTCCAGAGTCCATGTCCAGGGGGATGATAGGATAGGATATTTGGACACACAAGGACATGATTTTGTCCAATTTCCATTTTGGATTTGTCCTGTGGTTTTGAATTCGCCGTGAGAGGTGCTGCATGCGGAGGTGAAGCTTTCGATACCTTCTTGGCAAGTTCGAAGTCTTTCTTCTACTTGGAATGGAATGGAAAGCTTGAGCCTTTTCAAGATCATGTTTTGGGTGATATGGTTACCTTGTTACTCCGATTGCACTCGAACGTGCAATTGGTAATTATGTAGTTTTGGGGGAACCTAGGGACGGTTGGAATCATGCCGGAGAGCCAGAAGATGTAGATCTTTTTCGATTGGCTGATTGGAGAATGGATCAATTAGCCAGCCTGCTACGTAATTATTGATACTGGGATACTCGATCTGGTTGTAGCACAGGGGACACTGACGTGCAGAGGAGCCACCAGCAGGGAGTGAGCTGACAGAGTCACAGAGTGAACACTTAGGGACACCCCCACATTGCCACTTTTTGTGTAGTTCCTGTTATAGAATTGCTCAAAGTTTTAGAACTTGTGGGTAGAAAATGGAAGAGGATTTCAGTGTAGCGAAGAGGAATGTATTTTGGTTACCACAAAAATTATGCTCAAATTTGAATACTGTGTGTGAAAGTTGTGAAGGTTCAAATGTGTATGGGTAAATGACCTAAAAGTGAAACATGAATAGATGGTTTAGATGGTTTTCATCTGGATGGTCTTTTTGAACCACAAGTAGAACAGACCCATGAGAAGACCCCACGTACCAGTTTGACTAGCTGTGAGTCTTTGGGGGCAAGTTTCTCAAGTCTACGCAACACATGTTTCTACCAGTAAACATGTTTCCACATGTTTCTGCCCTCCCCATTTTTTAAGATTTTAAAGGTACTCAAGGTAGCTTTTCTTCAGAGCTCTTTTGTACAGATTGTTCATGTGAAACTAACACGTCTAGTATTCATCTACTGTAGACTCTTATTCATCTACTGTAGTTTCTTAACACACAATTTACTCTTCTTCTAAAATTTTGCAGCAATGGTGAAGTTTAGGGTTTCCCTACCCTAATTAGGTGATACTGTGTGGCGTTGTGACAACTTGCTACCATTGTGATCATTTGGTTCTGGCCTGACGGGCATTGAGTGCATTGTGGTGTCAGAAATCGATTTACGCAAGGTGATTGCTTGGAACGGATGACAACATCCGAGATCAAATTAGCTCTTGAAATTTCTGTCAAGGTTGCCGATACAGTACGAATAAATGGTCTCCAAACACAAAATGCACATGTACTCTAAATTTCCCAGTTATAACCCCAAATGGGCTTAATATCAGTTCTGATTTCTGGGTGAATTCAAAGTATTTTGTTTTTGTTTTTTTGGGCAAAGTTGAATTCTAACTTGTAAGAAATCCGATCTTCTATTTGATGACACCAAATTCTAAACCTTAGTAGGAAGAAACGACTCGTACATCAGCATTTGACCTTTGGCTCCCTCGAAAAGGGTAAGCTACACACAGAAATGATTCAAAGAAATAATGGTAGGTGTTAGAACTCTCCCAACGTGCCTACCTCCAGCAGTACCAACAAGTACTTCAGTTTGGCACATGGTTGGAAAAAGGACGGATATGAGCTATTTCAAAACCGTAGAAGTGGGTGTTTGTGTGTTGGTACAAGTTTCTTCTTTGAGGAAAAAGTATAGAATACTTTGCGAATTCAGGTAGTTGTTGGAGTGGAGAAGTCTAAGCTTATAGGGAAAATGATCACACGCAATTGCTCGCCAGTTACTCAGACAAAAGGTGCCCATGCTGATGGAGGGCAACGTGCTAGTGGAGATAAGCAAGCAGCACATCTTTGTTGAAGTAAGGTAGACAATCATCAAAAACAGACACTGTTCAGTCAGTGCCTGTGGACCAACAAAAATTGTCCTCATTTTTCTTTACTCCACATGTTAATTGTTCGTTTGCGTACAGTATTGGCAAAAATAGAAGGACAGCAACTCCAATCTCTTTACTGCCGTACGGTGAGTTAGGGAGAATGATGTGTGATTGGTGTGAATTGATCTTGAGAAAGACGAGGTCGTACCACCAAGGTAGTGAAACAAAAATCGTAGTGAGTAGGTGCATTCTTTGTTTCTGCAATTTCCATTGAAATTATACACTTTTAGTCCTCAATATTCCTAACCCGTACAGTCAAAAAGTCATTTTTCTGTCAAAAAAACACTCAAAATCATCACTTTTGTTGCATTTGCCTCATAAAATTGAGAAGATGTTTTTCATAAAATCCAACCAGAGGACCTTGTACTTGACTTGTCTAAAATCATGTGGTACAAATTTAATGAAGTTTTTTTGAACATTGCCTTGCAATTTCAGATGACTTTGACTGCTATTTGTGGAAATGTTTTGCACTACAAACTTTGAATTCAAAACTTTTTATGTTGAAGAATTGAGTTGAAAGTCAAGGAAAATAATTAAGAAAAAAACTAAACTTGGTATTCATTCTTTAAAAAAATGTTAAGTAGAAGTATGTCTAAGATTAAACAAAAAAATAAATTGTTAATAGCTCTAAGATGGGATTGAAACACAATAATCCCAATGATGAGATTATTCTAGCAAACATACTTAACCTTGTCGAACAATTTTTTTTAAATTGTGAAAATTGCATTCAAAAGTGAATCCAATAAGTTGATTTTTAAAGAAAATGCTTAGGTTGCCCAAAAAACAAGATTGTTTTTAACTTTTTCATCACCAATCCAAATGGAAGGAATCAAAGCTTCGTATATAGACAAAAATATAAGGTTTACAAAAAATTAAAAACTAAAAACTATTTATTTATTTATTTTGACTTTTGTTATTTTTTTGTGTTGCCCGTCAACTTCCATTTTGGCTTATTGTACTGTTTTGGGCCATTGACCCTAAAGTTCTATTGAGACCTAACAAAGGCATTGAGGATGGAATTTGCCATCTAAGTTCATGAGGCTTTGATAGTTGAGTCATTCTCAACAAATGCTTCATTCACACTGGTCTTTTAAATTAGAGTTACCATTCTCCTTCTCTACAAGTTAGTGGAAGCAACTTCAAGGACTCAACCCTTGATCATCCTAAAAGTTAGATTTTGAATGATGAATGGATTTAAACATGTCCTTCAAATACAAATATGGTTAGTTGTAATTCTCATCTATCTAATTTTTTATTATTAATATTTGACCTATATAGATTTTCAATACTAGTTTATGCAAAAAAAATTATAATTTTAATAATGTATACTTTATATGTTAATTACCCCCATAAATCACCCCAAAGCCAACTTGTATCCATACAAAGTAGTAAAATAAAAAATTGTCATCATTGCTACTATAGTTATAAAAAACTTAGTTTGATAATTTATTAATGGTTGAAATTATATTAGAGCATCTTCATAAATTTTATAGAATATTGAATGATGATAATATGTTATTCAAGGATTTATTTGAGACCATTTATTTAATTTGATTCTTGACTAAAAGTTATTAGATGTTTTTTGGGGGGGTCTGGAGGGCCGTTTTAGGCCTGTTCTTGGTGTTGTTCCCCCAATAGTAAAAGGATGGCCGCTGTCAGAATTTGTTTTTTGAAAAATAAAAAATAAAAAATAAAAATCTTAAAATGATAAAATGAAAAAATGAAAAAATAAAATGAATTTTTTTTTTTTGAATTTTTTGAATTTTTTTTAATATATATATGACGTGAAAATCCCTTTGCCATGTCATGCAGCTGCTGCAACGCAGTTCCAGACAATTCCAGAGTCTGGAAACCCTGGGGAACTTGCAGCCCTCCATAGGGGCTGAAAAACATGTAATGACCATTTACTAAATATGTATGAATACCATCCACAAATAAGAAAAATAGGTCATTGCCATTGCATGGATATGGCATAGTTACGCCTCAATTATATTAGTAGAATTTCCTTGTTCCTTCACAAATAATTTATTTTCGTAAATATCTGTTGAAGGCCAATTTGTGTATGTGAATTTGATTGGAATTATTTTCACATAAAAGCATGTTGTTGTATAGTCAAGATCACATTTTTTGTTTGGAAAATATAATTGATTATTGATTATAATACAAAGAATTGTAAGCTCTGAATACAAATTATGGATATAATTTTATTCTTGTCTTATCCATTGGTATTTTATTTTGATATTTTTTGTATTAGGATGAATGCAAGAAACACCTGTACTATTTGTTGCGTTTTACTACAGTACTCATGACTTTTTTTGGAGTACTTTAAAATTAGAAAATTAATTTGAAAAAAATTTGAAAAATATGAACAATGTATACACCTCTAAGATGAAGGTTTTCACCAAAGGAAGTTGATAGAAAAATTCTCTAAGTAGGAGAACTTAAAAAGCGTCAAACCTCAAGAAAATACATACCTTCATGTTTTAATTCGGAAAAAATAGTAAAAATAAGTAAATACAAAAAATAAAAAGTGTCCATTTGCAATAATTCTATGGAGATGGTCATTCACCAGAAAAAACACCAAAATAATATTTTATATGTTTCAAAATTCAAGCAGAAAGAAGCTCTTTTTGTAGACTTCCACACCACATAAAAATAACTTTTTTCAAAATCCCTCATGTGGAGAGATGTAAGTCTACTAGAAGACCATCTCATCCAAATTTCATCTCAAAATCATTAAAAAAAGGTACTCCTTAGTACTAAAAAACTCCAAATTCTCATTGGTGACATTTAATCACTAGTACTATTTTAGTATTAAAATATTTTTGAAAATTATGAAAAAATTATGTAAGGTGTATGATAGACACGAGTACCTTCTCTAGAAATCTTGAGTCATTTCGAGCAAAAATGCAAAAGTTATGGCCAAAAAACAGATCAGCACTTAGCTTGTGACAAAAAATAGTACAAGTGTTTCTTGCATTCACCCATTAACAATGATATAAAATATACCAAAAAAATAAGAAAGCATAAATTTAGTCTCTTTTTAAGTGAAAGAATTGTTTTTTGTGATTGTTGAACATTGGGAATAAATGCATGTACATCTTTATAAGTGGACAAGGTCAATTTAAGATAGGCAATTGTGTAACTACCCACCTTACAATTGCAAGGCAATTGAAACCCACTTCATAACATCAAGACAATTGAATGACTATTTCTTTAGATTTCAAACACCTCAAAAAATGACTTGTCTATTAAAAAAATGGCTTTTCAATAGTGAATTTGATAAATAAATCCCATGTTTTTTAATTCATTACAATTAAAAACTCAAATTTCAAATTCACATCAAAATAATCATTTTGATATCCAAAAATCAATCAATAACAAAATTAAAGAACTTTTTCAATGATTGGTTAACAATATTATTAATAAACTTCAATTAATGTATCAATTGTTAGAATCCTCAAATATTTGTTTTTAAGAAATAGATATTAATATACTTATCATATTAAGCCAAGCCTATATATTTTCATATCAAATAATTTTAACTCAGTTCATATTTTCTAGAGATATTTTATATTAAAAATAATATAGTTTGTATATATTCAAAAAATAGACTAAAAATCTAGTAACTAAAGGTTCATTGCCATTTAGTGTTTGCAAACTCCATGTGTCAAAAGATAAGACCTCTGTATAAGTAGGAAATAATCTTTTTTTTACGTGAGTTTAGGTTCAAACTTGCTATACTTGATTCTGAGCTTGTATATAGTTCACATATGGCTTGTAATTACCACCAACTCTATGTTGTGGGAGGTGGGAGTTCTATGTTGCTTGTGTGTGGCGTTCTCGATTGTTTGAATAATTTTTGCAAGCGTTTAGTTTGTTTCTCTGTGAAATTTTCTTGCAAGTCAATGACAATTTTTTGTAGAGGTTTATGAGATGTTTTCAAGTTTTCTATTAGAATTTAGAAGGTTGTGTGAGATATGACTAGACCTAGTTCCTGGTGGAGGCAAATCTGTTTCTCCTTGACCACCTGCACAACCATCACACTTTGCATTAGTTTTCATCAATAGAACTCAATTAAATTTCTGATCACTTCATGCAACGCTTCAATCCCACCAGTAATAAAGGATGAAGTAGGCAACCAACAGGGAGTGGCAATAACTTCATACTAAAAAAACACTAAAGCAACGTGTGAACTAACCTTCACTGCTAACAGTGCTTGGTCCAATTCCGGAGGTTGACAGAGATTCTCTAGCCACTAGATGAAAAGTATGTCCGTGCGTCCTCAACGTCTAAGAATTTGGCTTAGAAAACATCCCAAAACAAAATTCAGACAATAGATCTTTTGTTTATTTAGCAAGTTATTAGGATGCAATCTCACGGTGAGGTTGTGCAGTTGTGCACATTGTGAGTCAGATGGAGTGAGGTTTGGTTTCTGGACTCGGATTCAAGTACTAGCCATAATCAAAACTAGCTTGTTGTCAACAAGGAAAAACTCTTAGGATTTGCGACAACTTGGTTTGGCGTGTGCATCAAAGATTGTGCTGATTTGCAACTGTGAGCGTGCCTCTCCCACCTGTTGACCCACTGAGAAATATAAAGATGGTGCACAGGGCTCTTATTTCAGTCTTTGGTGTTCAATCCCCCGTGAGTCTCACTTTCTTTTGTGTATGCGTGATTGCAACACGTGTCCAAAATTACTGTAATTAGTAAACTTTTGTAAACTTTTACAGGTGTCGCAATCACGCATACACAGAAGAAAGTGAGACTCACGGGGGATTGAACACCGAAGACTGAAATGAGCGCCCTGTGGTGTATTGGATTACAAATCCGATGCTTCTGGAGCTTGCTTGGATCTCAGCAGCAAGTTCTGTATGCAAGGATTGTAGAGTGATTTCAGTTGTGGACTGAAGGGGTTCATAATTCATGTGGAAGTGCAAACTTAGCGCGCAAGGTGGTCGAGCTGCAGTTTTGAGAAAGGCCTTGGCCGGGAAGAGGTGGTTGCATCGATTCTGGAGTTCTATGTAGAAGTGAAGTTGTAAAGAAATGAGGCGACGTATCTTAAAGATAGCAATTTTAGCTAATACGCATACAAAGGCAACATTACGTAACACCATACAAATTTAGCATAAATCTTCAAATTCCAAAGATTTTAATGTTACTAAGTGATTACTCTAAAAACTACATACTATTTCCACTCTTATAGCCAGACATGTCAAATTTCAACTAGGATTGGCATTTGTTAAACAACGTGTGGGGGAACACATCAGGAAATTCTGATGTAAGAGCAACTGTTAAGAGTGCACGTAAGGCTAGGTGGAAATAGACCGACGGTTGCTATTATGTGAGCTTAGGAGCATGAACACATAAACTTAGAGAACTATACACCTATGTTATAGGTGTGTATGTTATAGAAACCTTCTATGGTTATAATGTAATTATGATAAAAATATCTATATTATAGGTGTTTACATTATAAGCACCTTCAATGGTTGTAGTGTATTTATTTATATATATGCTCAAAACTTACATGCTCGCATTTTCATGCTCACATAGTAAAACCATTGGGAATGGACCCTAAATGGAATGAATATTTGTGTGCCTTCCCAATTCCCAACCGAAAGCTTCCTCCATCGTCAATCACTTCGGTCACTCTTCATCCAAAGTCTTCATCCATTGACAAGAGATGACATTTTTGGAATCACTACATTTTCAAAGGTCACTTATGGCCATTTCACATTATGTTCTAAGTCATGAATTCTACTAAATTTTCAAATTTGATTGGTAGAGAGTTGAAAATTGGGACTTAGGGCTTTACACTATATCCCAAAATCCACTCTAAGATGTCTACACGGCAACACTTGTTTGGAAGTTTTTGCACCAAGGAAACGGGACCTGAAGACCACATTGAATTTAGCCAAAATTGATACCTAACTTGGCTTTCAAAATTCCAACACTTCTTTTAAATATAAAACGAAGAAAAAAATATCATATAAGTGATTTCCTAGTGGAATAAATTTTTCTCCAAATTTATTCAATGCAGATTTGATGCTCAAAAGGGCCTTCCAAAAATGGAATTATGACTCATTTTGGGGGCATTTAATTGCTATATAATATTATACAAGAGACAAGTTGGGCTTAGAATTGGGACTTTGTCCTTTACACTATAAGTCCTAAGTCCCAAATTTATTATTTTTTACTCACCTTCTACAACCTCCAAAAATTGATATTTGACTTTGAACTAGAGTTAGAAAGTTAGGACTTGGGACATTGTGTAAAACACCCCTTATATTATATATTATAGTTTCTAATGTATTTTACAATACAATCACCTTCAACAAGTATTTATACTTGCCTATTTTTCCCTTGAAAAAATGTTTGTTTATCCCCTCATAATTGCTATTTTTTGGTTTGTACTTTAAACCATAATTATTTCAACAATAAATAATACTTGTTTGAAAGGTCATTGTGAAATCAATAAAGAGTTGTTGGTGGTGGTTCAACTAAAGTAAGTCAATCCATTTTCATTGACTTCCTAATTCCATCATTCCACTTTTGGTCTCAATTCTGTCCAAAAATTTATCCAAATCCATTCATTTTGTGATAAAATTGTTATATTAATGCCAACAAGGGATAACGTATCAATTCTTTAATGGTAAACACATAGGTACCATTGGATACATGGAACAATGGTTATGGGTTGTTTATGGGATGTTTATGATTCTACTCTATGAGCATTTTTGAAATTTTAAGGCATACCACTTCAAAAAATCATAGAAATTAAAATTTTATTCAAAAAATTATAATTCCACTTAGTTTTGATTTGTGAAACAAGCACACACCTCTGAAAAATATGTTTTCTTTTTTGAGTTGGCCCCGAGGTATTTAGATTGCTAATTAGGGTGGTAAAAGGCTTGTATACTTAGACAAAAATGGATAGTTAGGGCTATCTACGTTGCCTTTTTTAAAAGTAGACTTACTTTGAATCACCCATATTCAAGTCAATAGTGCTAAATTTTGAGGTAAATGGAGAAGGAAACCAACGATATGATAAAAATGAATTAGGGTTTAATCCCTAAAGGCCCAAGGATATTTTTTGGATCAAAAACCACTCAAAATTGTCATTTCTACTGCGTTTGCTCAAGGAAACAAAAATAATATATTTTTTAGAATCTAACTGTAGGATCTTGTACTTCACTTGTCTGAAATCATTTTTTTGGTGAAATCTCATTACCATCAAGTCCTCACAAGTTGAAATTTTTCAATTTTTATTTATTTTTCTCTTATTGATTTACTAAAAATCAAAACATAGAAATATCCCTATTATATTTGCAATTCTAAATGTCCCCCAAAAGATGTATTAGTCTTCAAAGTCAATTCCAAAATTTGGATATTATACACCAAAATTAGAAATAGCTAGTGTCAAAATTTTAATATAGCTAGTCCAACTAAAAATCTGACAAAAAATTCTTCAAAAAATTAGACCATCAGTGTAATAGCTAGACCTGATAGCATGCCTAGCCACCAAGACTTGGCCACATCCACTAGGCTTATCATACCTGACACATTTTTGGATTTCAGTGACGAGTTGGATGCCTAACATTCCGTGTCTAATTAGCAATGCATTGAATAAGCCCATATATAAGTGTTTAATAAGGTCATCAACCACTAATTTAGACAATTTGCAATCTCACTATAATTATGAACTCAAGACACTACACTAAAATGAGACTTAAATATATTGAGTTAGTGTGAATGAAGGATCATTTATTTGAAAGTCAACCTTAAAGCTGACTTTATTGAACGTTGCGAGGGCTCTATAGATGTTTTTTTATATTTGTTTGTCATGCTGTTGCAATGTCCGCCAGAACAACTATGTCGGCAACCAAAGGCCTAGCTATCAAGGTCCAACCGCCAAATCCGGTGGATATCCCACGAGGGGGGGGAAGGGCACAAGACCATAGTGGAGCTCTAGGGCCAAATTTTAGCCTCCACGGTTGGATTTTTGATGTGCTAAAGCCAAATTTGGTACTACTAAAATTGAAATAAAACAAAAAGTGGCAACCAAAGGCACATCATAAAATCCATGCATACAAAGGCTCAACTAGCAAGAAGTGAGAGAGTTGAGAAGGAGAAGTATGTGATGAAATATGCAAAAAAAGGTGGAAAGATTAAATGTTGGAGAAGCTAGCAACTATTAAGAGTGCAAGTAAGGCCAAGTGGAAATGGACCGAGGGTTGCTATTATGTGAGCTTAGGAGCATGAACACATGAACCTAGAAGACTATACACCTATGTTATAGGTGTGTATGTTATAGAAACCTTCTATGATTATAATGTAACTATGATATAAATATCTATATTATAGGTGTTTATGTTATAAGCACCTTCAATGGTTGCAGTATATCTACTTATATATGCTCAAAGCTTACATGCTCGCATTTTCATGCTTACATACTAGCACCATTGGGAATGGACCCTAAATGGAATGAATATTTGTGTGCCTTCCCAATTCCCAACCAAAAGCTTCCTCCATCGTCAGTCACTTTGGTTAGTCTTCATCCAAAGTCTTCATCCATTGACAATGTATGACATTTTTGGAATCACTACATTTTCAAGGTCACTTATGGCCATTTCACATTATGTTCTAAGTCCTAAGTTCTACAAAATTCTCAAATTTGATTGGTAGAGAGTTGAAAATTGGGACATAGGGCTTCACACTATGTCCCAAATTCACTCCATGATGCCTACATGGCAACACTTGTTTGGAAGTTTTTGCACCAAGAAAATGGGACTTGGAGACCGAATTGAATTTAGCCAAAATCAAAACCTAACTTGGCTTTCGAGATTTGAACACTTTTTTAAAATATAAAACAAAGAAAAAGATACCATATAAGTAACTTCCTCGTGGAATGAATTTTTCTCCAAATTTATTCAATGCAGATTTGATTCTCAGTCAAGCATACACAAATTCCAATTAGGACATCTCCATGTGGGTCTCACTCTCATACACATTCTCATACACACTGTAACTTCATAATTTGGCTCACAAATAACTCCTGAAAATTTTGGCCAATTAGTCACACTCATGCACATTATCTCCATTAACACACTTAATTTCAAAAATATTTCATATTAGTACCGACTTGGTGAATACATCATTGTTAAACATTATAGTTTCATCACAATGTCTTTATTCAACTAAAATTTCAGTTTTTCCTAAACACTTGGATTCTTTTGCAGATAGAACTCAATTCTCATCACTTCTTAATTTCCATTAGTCTCAAGATATCTTCACACTTCTACTAATACTAAGTCATATTCACTATTCATCTTTACAAACTTCTCAACTTCCAAAAACTCCAACTTGATCATACTTTTCTCCACTCTTTGCAAACTACAGACTTCCATTCACATTATACTGATTTGGCATAGCTTCATGAGACTCAAATCCCTGCATTTTCCTCTTCATCTCAACTAGGACACATACAGAACTCAACACTCAATCCTCAAATACACCAAGCAACCAACTTGGAACACACAAACAATAAAAACATGTCGCACAAACTAGCTGGGATACGATTGGCACTCCATCAAATGGTCCCGGAAAATGGAATCAAAACCAGCCTAATAGGAAACGCAAACCAGGCAGTTACTAATTTGAAGTAGACAGTTTAACCCCTAAAGGACCAAACACCGTTTTTTGACAACATAGCGAATTTGGGCAGCTCACTATGATCATAATTTTTCTTTTTTTTCTTTGAAATTTTCACATAAGATGTGCCCGAGGAGTAGCTTTAAGGTCCAACAATTTTCGTAACTTTTGACTACATGGTTAAAAAGTTATTGCATGATATGTCATTTTCATTGTTCGGCGGGCAGCCAGGGCAGCAAAAAAAACTTCTTTAAAAATCACTTTTAAAAAAAACTAAAATTTGAAATTGGTTCTTTAGATTTATATGTACATGGGAGGCTTTTAATCATTCCATTCCAATCAATGAGTCAAAAGTTATGAGGATTCTTAGTTTGAGGGTAGTTATGGAATCTCTACTCTAAAATAAACTTTGGAGTCCTTTATTTAACTCGATTTTCAATATTTTTGAAAAAAAATAAAAACATTGGGTGTAGATTGTTTATTACAACATTACAGTCGTTGGGATTGGCATTTTTCAATTTCATAAATAAATTCTTGACAATTTAGTGTTTTAAATCATTCTCTACCTCTTCCTACTTACTATTTTTTTCCTATATGTTGTACAATTCCAAATGATTTGAAAATTTTCAAGCATGTAGCCAACTTGCCTTGAAGAATAAATCCAAAGAGTAACCATCATTTTGGACATTTTTTCATACAAATGTGACCTTGTGAAGGGCAGCTGCCCGTTTTTTCGCAGGGACAAAAAAAGGATTTTTGTCAATTCAAACGCTATTATCTTGCAATCCACTTAGTGGAAAATTCTGAAAATTTTTCCACATCTTCTTAAATAAGTTTACTACAAGATCCTACGGCTACAAGTGTCCAAAAATGTTTTTTTTCTAAAATTTGGCACTAGTATTAGAAATGGCAGTTTGGGAGCGGTTTTGGTGAAAACATAGTCAAAAACCTTTAGGGGTTAACCATAAGATAACTTTCCAGCTTGGAACTGCCACTTATAACTAACCATCACAACTTGTGAACCACCATATTGGTTCACATTTTATAAAATGAAAAATATGAACAATGTTCGTGAATTTACAAGTCCGGAAGTGTTAGTACTCCGTATTAAATCCTAACTATGAATTAGGGAGTTTTCCGTCAGATAGTGATAGGAGCTTTAGAAGTTTAGGGTGAAAATCTTTAAAATGCAATTAGGAGAAAATAAAGGGAAAGTTCTAGAAAAAAATAGGAATTTAAAACTAATTAATCTCTAAGCAAGATTTGGTAATGTAACCAAATTAGGCAACTAGGAAAATATTTGGGAAAAAGATAATAAAATCCTATAAATGGAAAATGATTTTAGAGAAACCAAAAAGAAATATCAAGTATTAAAAATATAAAAATGAAAACCAAAAAATATAAAATATAAAAATATAAAAGAAAAAGAAAAACCAAAATATTACAAGTAGGAAATGAAGCTAAAAGTAGAATGAAAACCACAAAAATAATAAACACAAAACAAGTTAGTAAACTTAAAACTACTACTACTAGAACACTAGAATAGTGAAGGAACCACTA
This sequence comes from Antitrichia curtipendula, assembly GCA_951230915.1. Classification (NCBI taxonomy): domain Eukaryota; kingdom Viridiplantae; phylum Streptophyta; class Bryopsida; order Hypnales; family Leucodontaceae; genus Antitrichia; species Antitrichia curtipendula. The sequence goes on along the minus strand of OX579638.1, from coordinate 4,785,475 downwards.
AAGTAAGGTAAAAACAGTGAAATTGGAAAAAAAATGTCAATAATTTAGAGGGGATTACACTAAATTAGTGCAGTTTACGTCAAATTAGTGTAACTTCCACTAATTTGACAAATTTTACATTAAATTAGCGTTTTTACAATAAAGTAGTGATGGATGAACGAAATTAGGAAAAAGAATCCGTTAGAAAGTGGGTATTAGCAAAATTAGGGTTGCAAGCTCTTTCTCTTTCTTCTCTTGAAAACTTTTGGGTGTTTTAACCCCTAAAGGACCAAACACCGTTTTTTGAAAACATAGCGATTTTGGGCAGTTTTTATTTTTTTTCTTTGAAATTTTCACACAAGATGTGCCTAAGGAATAGCTTTAAGGCCCAACAATTTTCATAAGCTTTTACTACATGGTTAAAAAGTTATTGCATGATATGTCATTTTCATTGTTCAGCGGGCAGCCCGGGCAGCTCAAAAAACTTCTTTAAAAATCACTTTTTAAAGAAATTTTAATCACTTTTTAAAAAAACAAAATTTTGAAATTGGTTCTTTAGATTTATATATATGTGGATAGCTTTGAAACATTCCATTTTGATTAATGAGTCAAATTTATGAGGATTCTTAGTTTGAAGATAGTTATGGAATCTCTACTCTAAAATAAACATAGAAGTCCTTTATTTAACCCCTAAATGCCTGAGGCACCCAAATCTGGTGTTTGCAAAACTTTGAAGTTAAATAAAACCTAACCAAGTTGCTATTTTTAGTAGTTTATATTTCTGAAAAGTTCTTCTTGAAGTCTTGTTTTAGCATTAAAAATCCAATCTTGAAAATAAATGATAGTGATTTTTCTATTCAAGATTTTGTGCAAGGGTACCCATTGCAATCTTGACTTCCCGTAGTGTTGAGAGCTCTTAGAAATGAGCTTCAAATACACTAGATCTTGGAGAAAAAATCACATTCAAAATTCATTTAAAAAAAATATAGAATAGATTTTAACCCCTAAAGGACCAAGGCCATTTTTCTGCCAAAAAACACTCAAAACTGCCATTTCTATAGCAAAGAGTAAAAAAAATTGAAAATTGTTTTCTTTTCACATCTAACCGTAGGATCTTATACCTAACTAGTATGAAAATGTATGGAAAAAATTTCAGAATTTTTGACCGCACAGATTGCAAGATATCTGCGTTTAAAGTGAAAAAAACAAGTTTTTCAGCACATTGCGGGACTAGATTTTATGACTTTGAACATTTTTAACTTAAATATTTTGCACTACAGAGTTTTGAGCGTTTAATCTTTATAGTGGAGAATTGAGTTGAGAGTCTAGGAAAAAAAAGAAAATTCAAAAAAACTTTATTTTCATTATTAAAAAAATTGTTAAGTAGAAGTAGGTACAAGATAGAAAGAAAATCTAAAATATTAATATCTTTTATATGGAATTAAAAAGCACTAATCCCAATGGTGAGATTGTTCTAGCAAAAAAACTAAACCTTGTGGAACTTTTTTTTTTGAAAAATTATAAAAATTACATTCACAAATGAATCCTACAAGTTATTTTTTCAGGAAAATGCTCTAAGTGCCCGAAAAACAAGCTTGTCCATAACTTTCTCATAAAAAATCCAAATGAAATGAATCAAAGCTTTTCAGATAGACAAAAATATAATCTATAAGAAAAAAAAATTAGAAAAAAAAAAAAAAAAAATTGCAAATTTTTTTTGCTGCCCCTCGAACACTGTTTTGAGCTTATTTGGGCATAATTTTTTTTCCCGGGCACCGATTGTGAAAAAATTATATTCCCATAAAGCTAATCAGATTTTCTACCTCCAAAAAAAGTTTCAAAAAATCAGGAGAAAATTTCAGCTCGTAGGTACCTGCCCGAAAACCCATTTGTCCCCCGAACGGACAACGGGCCTTTAGGGGTTAAGAAGCCATAAATTGATTGGGGTTATACATATTAGGCCCTTTAACATCATATTTTTTGGTCACCAACTTTTTAGATTTGACTTGTAAAAAGAGGATTGAAAGATTTGTGCAGTTTTAACACCTTCATGAGCAAACATTATAATCTTTCACTCCATAAGTGATATTGTTTTTCTTTTTTTTCCTATGAGATCTCTAACATGCCTAGTTTGAATTTGTATAGTTACAATTCAAAAAAAAATGATACAACTTATCAAAATGTTGGCATTTTGTTCAATTTAGAGCAAATTTCAAGCAGCTCAAAACAGGCCTTGGGCATTTAGGGGTTAACTCATTTTCTATTAATTTTGAAAACAAAACAAAACATTGGGTGTAGATTGTTTATTACAACATTACAACCGTTGGGATTGACATTTTTCAATTCCATATCTAAATTCTTAACAATATAGTGTTTTTAAACATTCTCTACCTTTTTCTACTTACTATTTATTTCCTATATGTTTTACAATTCCAAATGGTCTGAAATTTTTCAAGCATGTAGCCAACTTGCTTTGAAGAATGAATCCAAAGAGTAACCACCAGTTTGGACATTTTTTCATACAAATGTGACCTTGTGAAGTGCAGCTGCCCGGATTTTTGTAGGGACAAAAAAAGGATTTTTGTCAATTCAAACGCTATTATCTTGCAATCCACAAGGTGAAAATTTCTGAAATGTTTTCCACAACTTCTTGAACTAGTTTATTACAAGATCCTATGGTTACATTTTTCCAAAAATGTATTTTTTCTAGAAGTTGGTACTTGTATTAGAAATGACAGTTTTGGAGCGATTTTAGTGAAAACATAGTCTCTGACCTTTAGGGGTTAAACATTAATTGTGAGAAACTAAGAAAGGGAACCGTGTAGGATAATTTGTTGAAGTAGGTCCACTTGTTGGTGAAAAATGAGTGAAGAAAAATGAGTTTATTTAGGTCAGATGGGAAATTGGATTGGAGGATGGAAGAAAATTAGGATTTTTTGAAATTGGAAGGGAACCACCAACTTTGACGGGTGATTGCTTAAGATTGGCAAGGTGGATGGAGCTGAAATTTGGAGAGGTGGTGCATTTTAAAGTCTGTTTTTTGTAGAGACTAAGCTCGTCCCAATTGGAAAAAGGACAAGGCAATGGTGGCCCATTTTGTGAAAGGAGGTTAGTTGCCCTTAGTGGTGATTGGTTGCCCTATTCGTAATTCCTTGTTCTTGTTGGGTGACATTGAATTTTAAATTTAATGCTTATTACAATGTTTGGGTGTTTTTTCATGTTTGAGTAGATGATTCATTATGGTTGCATGGAATCTTCTTGAGGGAAAGGAGAATGATGTCCTATCATTAAACCTTGGAACTTAGGTTGAATTGCAAATGCATTTAGGTCCATGCATGTTGAATTTGGATGTTTGGAACATTGATAGTGTGCTGGAATTTTAGGTTACATCTCAATTAGGGCCCATTTTGAGGCCCTCAAGGTGATTTCAAGAAAATTTTACCCTAGAAAGAAACCTTGGAGATTTAAAAGGAATTGCAAATTCATTTAGGACAATGCATGTGAAATTGTGATGTTTGTGGATGGATGTGTGTGCTGTGATTTTCCTTTAGGGCTTAATTTGGACACTTTTGGTTCCCAAAAGGCCAATTTAGTTTGGGTTTTGGCCTAGGAGGTTGTCCCAACTTCCTAGAACACGTGTTAAGATGGTTATAAGATTTTAGGACATAGAATTGGGTGATTTTAGGACATAGAATTGGGTGATTTTAGGACATAGAATTGGGTGATTTTAGAACATAGAATTGGTTGATTTAGGGGTGCTGACCCACATTCACTTAGGGTCATTTAGGTCAAAATTTATCACAAATATTATTCAAGAGTGCATTGCTTGGAAGGCAATCTAAGTAGAGTCCCATACACTCCCCGTTGTCCAACTCTTGGGTGTTTCTTGCCACACACGGTGGGAAACACTCACACAACCTCCCAGATACCTCCAACTTGGTTAAATTAAATTAAATTTGGCAACCTTGTCCATTACTTAACTCCTGCCACATC